>PVJH01040651.1:0-15538 GCA_004026705.1 Nesogale talazaci
TCCCGGAATCAGTCTGTGTTTTCCACTAAAACATCTGTGAAAGAGAACAGAGCCAAGAGCCAAGAGACCTGAGTTCCTGGGTCACAAGTGAATCTGGTTTTGGGGATACATCCCTCCCCCTCCCCCACTCCCACCCTGCAGTTAGAGAAGACATTTAATGGGGTGAAAAAATCCTGGGATGGGGAGCCCCTTTGACATAAGGGTTTCACATTGGGGTGCTCGCCCAAAGGCTACCAGTTTGAAATCATCAGTCACTCCGGGGGAGAAATATGAGGCAGGGGTTACTTAGAGCAGGGCTATAAATGTCTTGGTGTTACCAGTAGAGACCATGTGCCTTGGAACTCTGAGTGGGGGCAGGTGAGGCACAGGAAGATCTTTTCCAGGGGGATGAGCGTTGTAGGTCTGAACTTGCTTCTAGCAAGTGGACCAAAGTAAGGGAGATGGATCATGTTTGCAGAGCAGTGGAAAACAGAAATGGGCAGTGGGTCTCTGATGACTCTGATTTTAATAGGAAAGAAGGATGAGCTGATGGAATCTTTGAGGGGGAGTTGACTCAAGGTCATGAAAGGCATGCAAGACCAAACTCAGGTAGATACATGGGTGATAGCCACTTGAACAAAGGGAGATGGGGCTGGAGCCTGATTAGAGCCAATATCCAACATAGGGTTTTCTAGATAGCTCGGTAAGACTCATACCAGCAAGGCAAAGGACTTATTTGTTACATTAACTCTATGTGATAAGTGAAAGCTGTAGACCTCTCCATTCAGCAGATCACAGAGCTGGGGCATAGATTAGATGGCCAGAATACACTACTCAGAGAATACAGAAATTAAACATTACATTAAAAAATCAATATATCATTTTATTGGGGGTTCTTACAGCTCTTCTAACAATTCATGCATCCATTGTGTCAAGCACATCTGTACATATATTGACATCATCCTTTTCAAAACTTTTCAGCTCCTCATTTTTCCCTCCCTCCCCCCCTTCATGAACCCTTGATAAATTATAAATTATTATTTTTATATTGCTTACCATCATCTGTCTCCCTTAACACAGGTTTCTGTGGTTCATCACCTGGTGGGGAGCATTATATGCTGATCATTGTGATCGGTTCCTCTTACCTCCCCCCAACCTTTCCCTTACCTTCCTGGCAACACTACTCCCATTATTGTTCATGAGGGGTTTATCAGTCCTGGATTATGTGTGTCAAGAGCTATCACTCATAAAGAGCTTCCAAACCTGTGAGAATAGATGTCTGCTCCAGGCTAGGTAACACTACTTTTCCAGGGGTCTCTTCCTGTCTTTATTTAGACATCCCTCCAAGATTCTGAAACAAAGAGAGGTCCTGTCAGTAACATTCAGCATCATGAATACTTAGATACCACTCAGCTTCATATTTCATCATTTCTTATTTGGAACCAATATGGCACGATTCCTGTTGGTTCAAGGGAAGGTTGATGCTTGCCTCAAGAATGCTGTGCCCCGGCACATTTTCTAATCTTCCCGTGTCCATTCTGATAATGTCTCCTTCAGCCATTGCTGCTGCTGTGACAGCATAGACCTAAGTGAGTCCTGGAGAGCAAGGGGAATTGACATCTTTACCAGCACTCTTAAAGAGGTGCACTTATAAACAGGCTTGGCGATAGGTCCCAGTTGATGATAGGCTCCAGAAGCCACTAGCCTGGCCCTGTTCACCACGTTTATAGTGCTACAGGCAAGAGCAAGACTGAGGAAGATCTGGATTCTAGTTTCTTGAGTTGCATTTCCAAGAAGGATAGAAGTGAACCACTGTGTTTGAGCATAGCATGGAGACTTAGCAGATTCCAATTGAAGTACTTATTGTGAGCATTGGCGATACAATTTGCTAAGTCCTTTACCAATTCTGAACCTCAGTGTTTGTTCTAATTCAGATGAGTCTAATAAAACTCATTGTCACCAAGAGATCAGGAGGTGGGACTGCTCTGTCGAGTTTTTTAGGCTGAAATCTTTAAGAGAGCAAATCCTCTGGTCTGTCTTCTGTGGAGCTGGTGGATAGGTCTGAACCTCCAATCAGCAGCCAAGCCCTGTAACCACCAGAGCTCCCTGAAAATCACATGCTCCCTCCACTCAGAGGTGTTGTGAGAAAAAAAAAACATTCATTTACATGATCCCCCTTTACATGGCTGTTGTCTGGGGTCATTGAATCTGTTCTGACCCCTAGTGACCCCAAACACAACAGAGAACACTATTGCCCAGTCTTGTGTCACCCTTGTTCCTATGCTTGATCTCATTATTGCAGCCACTGTGACAACCCATCGTGTCCAGGGACTTGTTACTTCTTCTCCCTGCTCCTCTACTTTACCAAGCTTGATGCCTTTCTCCAGGGACTGCTCTCTTCTGACAACTTGTCCAAAGTGTGTGAACAAGTGTGTGAAGTCTCACTATCCTTGCCTCTAAGGAGCACTCTGGCCATACTTCTAAGACAGGTCTGTGTGTCCTTTTTGCAGGCTATGGTACCATCAATATTCTTCTCTAGCACCATAATTCAAGTACATAAATTCATTTGTCCTCCTTATTCAACGTCCAACTCTGACATGCATACAATACAACTGAAAATACTATGCCTTGGGTCAGGTACACCCTATTCTTCAAAGTGACATCGATGCTTTACAAAACTCTGAAGAGGTCTTGTGCAGCAGATTGACTCAATGTGTCCTTTGATCTCCCAACTGCTACCTCCATGTGTTAGTCCGGATAGACTAGAGGAACAAATTTCAGAGACACGCATATAGGTTTAAGGGAAGGGTTTATATACAAAAGAAATGTGACCCTAAGAAGGCATCCCAATCCAGTCCAGTGCAAAGTCATAAGTCCAATAATAACCCATATGTTCGAAATCAGTCTATAAAGCCTGCTTCCGACTCAGGAAGTCACAGGTCAGTGGGTGCAGAATTCTGGCGCTGGCAGGGATCTCCCCCTGGCTCCTCGCTGCCAGGGCTCATGTCCATCAACAGCATACCACTCCAACTTCACAGGTCTGTTCATCAGGGCTAAGCCATGTGGTCTCTCCACTGGCTACTCCAGCCTCCCAGCCGCCGCCATTCTGTGTTGCCTGTGATTAATCGTCTCTCTAACTAACTCCCAACAACTGGGGAAGATAGCTTCTCATCTTCACGAGAGAAATACCACGAGATTTCCCAGGAGTCTCAGGTGAAAGCCATGCCCACACAGAGGCCTCATCAGCTACTCAATGGCTTTTTCCTGATTAACAGGCCAGACTCCACCCCTACATTTCAATTATAAAATTAACATAAGCACATGACTGCCACACTCCATGAGCACTGATTGTGGATACAAGCAAGAGGTGAGACTTGACAAGGTCAATCTTTAGTAGGTGCTCAGGAACAATTGGTTGTTTGGACATTAGTTTTCCCTTTCTTCAATGGGATGGCTGGGATGTTTGGTTGAGTGTTTGCTCTCAAAGAGCCCTGCTGGTGCAATGGTTAAGCACTCAGCAGCTAGGCAAGAGGAGGGAATTTTGAACCCACCAGCAGCTCCATGGTAGAAAAAAATCCAGGCAATCTGTTCTCCCAAAGACATTAGCCTCAGAAACTTGATGAGGACAGCTCTGTTCTGTCTTATAAGGCCACTGTGAGCCAGAACCTACTGAACGACACAGAACTAACAATAGCAACCATCTCAAAAACCTAAGTGCCAAAAAGTCAATTCTCAATCATGGTGACCTTATCGTATAGGGCAGAACTGCTCCGGTGGGTTTCTAAAACTATAACTCTTTATGGGAGCAGAAAGCCTCCTCTTTCCCCCTAGGAGCACCTGGTGCTTTTGAACTGCTGACCTCCTGGTGAACAATCCAGTCTGTAGCCACTAGACCACTAGCACTAGACCACTAGCCACCATAGTAATTTTAGTTGACTTTTGGTTCCCGGATTCTCCCTCCAATCACTGGTGATACTAGTTCTGGGAGACTTACATAAATTCAAGACCTTCCATGTATCTGGAAGGGTAGCTTTTTCTTCCCGTACTTCCACTTTCTGAAATTGTTCTAGTTTGAATATACTTTGAAGTGAAAGGCAAGTATCTTTCACAGTGTTCACAGATAAAAGTAAGGAAATATTGGAGTAAGGCGGAAGTTCCCATGTTTGGTCCCCCAAATGAGTCATTTTTCAATACGAATATATAAATGACATTTAATTATGGAAAGTAAAAACAGATTTGATGAGGAACCAAGCTAAATTTGGAACTTAGTCAGAAAGAGCTTTTTAAAACAAATTATATAAATAAAGCATTATCAATTCATTACAAAAGCATTCAATTCTAGAACATAGCAAATTTCTCTCATCCTCATCCTTGGGTTTCTCTGGAGGAATCCAGTTCTGCTGTTGAAATGAAACCCCCTCCCCTTTCTTATCCGCAACCACATCCACCTTTTTATTCTGGGTTTTTCAGGAAGGCCCTAAAGTTTAATCTCTTTTGGCTGACAGGAGAAGATTGGAATTCACTGTTATGGGAACAACACAGGAGGCGTGCGCACACACGAACACACACACACACACACATATTCTAGCACCACTTCTCTTAGCTCTAAGGAATATCCTATTTCCTGGGGAAGAGCCTGGTGTTGGGAGGCCAACTGGGAATGAAGTCAGGACCAATATCTTACACCAGAAGGGAGGCAGGGCATGGGAGGGATGCAGGATGAGGCAGGGAAGGACATTCAACTGTGATGGGGTGTTTTCAATGAATGCCTTAGTCAATCTCACCAGGACCTCTGGAGTGAGTGAGTGAGTGAGTGAGTGAGTGTGTGTGTGTGTGTGTGTGTGGCAGGGGGCGGATTGAGATGGGGAGTGTTGTAGGATGTGAGGGAGGTGCTTGGCCTTGTCCTGAGGCCTTTTGTACCTCTACTGGACCAATGAGGCAAGGAGCCTGCCATCCTAGAGGGGGCACAGCTTGTGGGGTGAGAAAACTGTTTGGTTGTGATTTTGAGGGATCCTAGGCTGGGCAGTACACCTTCGTCTTCATACTCACAATGTCCCCGAGCCAGCAGAGCCTCCTGTTCACCGTATCCCACATCCACAATATCCCTTAATCTGTACTCACTGCTCTAGGCAGTGTACTGATCCAACGTCAATGTAAAGACTGGAGTAGAACTGTTCTTCAGGGTTTCAGAGACTACAGTGGTTCTCAATCTTTCTTTCATACAGTTCCTCATGGGGTGGTGACCCCCACGCATAAAAGTATTTTCATTGCTACTTCATCACTATAATTTTGCTATACTGTTATGAATCATAGTGTAAAGATGTGATATGCAGGATGTATTTTCATTGCTACAAATTGAACATAATTTTAGTATATGTGCTGCTAAAGTGAGCACACAAATTGAACATGATGAAAGCATAGTGATTAATCACAAAACAATATGTAATTACATATTTCACATATTGTGAAATATTTATTTCTAATGATAAATCAATGAACTTTTTTCTTGAAGCACTCTTTGGCATGGTTAATAGTCTTCATGCTGGGTACTCAATGTGGACGTATCGGTATGTGGGTGGATCCCCCTGGAGATTGATAGAGGGTTGGGGGTCTCCATTACTAAGAGAATCGGATATAGGTGATTTCCAATGGTCTTAGGCGACCCCTCTAAAAGGGATGTTCGAGTCCAGGTTGAGAACTACTGCTCTAAATCTTTGTGCAATCATTTTTTTCACCCCTGACAGAGTGGATGGGGAGTCTGAACAGACAGCCTTGCAGTGGACATCCCAGCACTTAACCCACATTGCCACCAGGGCTCCATAATTTCTTAAGTACAGTTGTTTCTTCACAGTAAGGAGCATTAGTGGTGCAATGGTTAAAATGTTTGGCCGATAATGGAAAGATCTGTTCTTTGAACCTACCAGTGGCTCTGCAGAGAACGATCCGACAACATGCTCCAATAAAGTTGGTCTTGTTAGGTGCCACCCAGTCTGTCCTGACTCATAGTGTCCCTGTGTACAGCACACTGAAATACTGTCTCGCCCTGCGCCATCATCACAATCACTGCTATGTTGATTCTGTTGGTGCAACCATGGCTCCAGTTCATCTTGTTGCCTAACTTACTCTTCTTTTTCTTTTTTTTTTTTTTACCTTCTATATAAGGAATCATGGTACCTCCTCCAAGGACTGGTGCCTCCTGATAACATATCTGAAGTAAGTCCCATTTCCCCTTCTTTTCAAAAAATTTAAATCATTTTACTGGGGACTCGTGCAATTCTTATCGTAATCCAACCATCCATCCATCTATCCATCCATCCATCCATTGTGTCAAGCACATTTGTACATTTGTTGCCATCATAATTCTGAAAATATTTTCTTTCTACATGAACCCTTGGTATAAGCTCCTCACACTTTCCCCTCTCCCCCACCCTCCCTCCATCATGAACCCTTGGTAATTTAGAAATTACTATTTTTTTCATGTCTTACACTACGCAATGTCTCATTGCACCCCTTTCCCTCTAAGAAACATTCCAGCTATATTTCTTTCAAGACAGACTTGTTGGTTCTTTTTGGCTGTCCACGCTACTTGGGACAGTCTTCATGAGCACAAGGATGAAAATGCATTAATTCTTATCCACTCTCCCTTATTCACTGCCCAGCTATTCTATGCATACAAGGCAATTGAAAATACATCTTTAAAAAGTTATCATTAATCATTTTATTGGTGGACTCAAATATTCATAATTCAATTCCCTTGCACATCCGTGGACATAAGCTGCCATCATCATTTCCAAAACTTTTTCTTTCTACTTGAGCACTTGGTGTCAGTTCCTCTTTTTCCCCCTACCTCCGCAACTCTTCCACCCTTATGAATTATTGATCAATCGTATAGTATTGGTGTTTCATATCTAATACCATCCATTGTGTCCGTATCCAACCTTGTGATCAGTACCTCCCACCCCCACCCCCAGCAGCTCCCCCGACCCTTTGGTATCACTACTTCAGTCAGGGGCATCTTAATTCTCAAGGCTCTATCATTGTTCGTAGCACTTGAACGAGATCTCTGCAGTTGATTTGTCCGTGGCAATAATCTGCTTGATTCCTTGACCACTGCTTCTATGAGCTTTGATTGTGGACCCAAATAAGATGAACTTCTTGACAAGTTTCATCTTTTCATGATGTATCATGAGACATGTTGGTCATTGGTCCAGTTGTGAGGGTTTTGTTTTCTTTACATTGAGGCATACTCTACCCTGAATGGCTGTAATCTTTGATCTTCATTTGTATGTTTTTTGTTTTTGTTTTTGTTTTGGGCATCACTGCTTCTGGTGGTCCTGAGCACTACCCAGTGCTGCTCTTGAGAGCTGCCACTGGATTTGAACCATCAAGCCCACAGGCTGCAGTCCCACACTCAACCACTTACACCACCGGGACTCAGCCCAGTTTGCATGTGTTTTAAATCCTCTTTAGTTTTAGTAACAAGGTTGTGCCATCTGTATATCCTAGGGTGTTAATGAGCTTTCATCTTATGCTGATACCATTTTAGTCTTTATATATTTCACCTTCTTGGCTTATTTGCTTGACATACAAATGGAATAAGTTGAGTAAAAGGACCTAGCTCTGCTGCTAACCTTTACTGGTGACTTCCAGTTTTTCTAGATTCATACCTGGTACATTCCATATTTCTACTATTAATGTATATTTCCGTGTTTCTTCTCATTTTGAATCAGGCCTATTCAACAAGTCAAGATCCTGAAATCTTTGCTCCCTCCATATCCTATGTCATATTTTGAATACCTTCCTACTTGAGGGGTTTGTTTTCCTTCACTATATCAGCCGATATTCAACTATCACCCAAATGGTTTTGAGTAGCTCATTTTTCAGGAGTAGACATCCAGGCTTTCTTCCTAGTCTGTCTTAATCTGGAAGCCCTATTAAAGTCTGTTCACCATGGGTGATCCTGCTGGCATACTGATGGCCTAACTCCCAGCATCACAGCCTTACACAAACCAATGCAGTATGACACACAGAAAGAGAACTTATACCTTTTATCAGAGCACCAACAAAGGGGTGAATATCGAACTGAGACTCCCTCTCCTCCAAATTTATAGTGGTTTCAGAAAACTCATAGGAAAAATTTTGTATTATCTTTTGATTTCATTTTCCCATTAATTCTTTGAAGTGTCCTCATATAGATGGCAAATATAGGTGGGGCCTCATGAATGGTCATCAAGGAATGCAAATTAAAAGCATAATGTATTTAATATACTTACTTAAATGGATGAAATTAAGAAGTTTGTCTTTATGTGTTTGTGAGGATTGGAGCCACTGGGATGCTGTACTTTGGTACTTAGAATGTACAAGAGGCAAAATCCCCGTGACGAACTATTTGCCAGTCTCATAAAGTTAAACATCCACCTGTCACATGACTGAGACATTCCACGACTTCATGTTTACCCAACAGAAATGAAATTATATGTCTACAAAGAGAGACACACACAAATACTCACAGTACTTTTTCTGTTAACACATGAGTGGATAAGTGAATTGTAGTTCATGCCGAGGTGGAATATGACTCAGCAATTAAAAATAATAAGCTGTGGAAACACAGACGAACATG
The DNA here is from genome assembly GCA_004026705.1 of Nesogale talazaci. Classification (NCBI taxonomy): domain Eukaryota; kingdom Metazoa; phylum Chordata; class Mammalia; order Afrosoricida; family Tenrecidae; genus Nesogale; species Nesogale talazaci. The sequence continues at coordinate 8,600 of PVJH01040651.1, forward strand.
GAAAAATTCTCAGAATGTGTTGGGAGAAAGAACTCAGATACAAAGCACACACTTTATTTTTCCTGTTGGAATAAGCTTTCAAGCAGGCAAGACAAATGGCAATGAAAGCCACCTTGGTGGTTGTCTCAGCCTTTGAAGGAGTCCTTCAGTGGCAAAAATGGGTAGACACTTGGTCATTCTCCAAAAGGCTGGCAGGTTAAACTCATTGATCCAAACCTCAGAAGGAAGGCCTGGACATCTGTTTCCAAAAGGTACGCGTTTTGAAAGCTCATGCTAATGCCGTTCCACTCTGACCCACTTGGGGTCATGACAAGTGGTTAGTGTCTCTTCCATAGCTGCTGGCAGGTCTGTGGTCAGGCGTGCTTGCCTTTGCAATGCCAGAGAAGAACTTTCTAGCATGAGAGAAATGTTTGTATATTGTGACTGTGTTAGTGGCGACAACTCAACTATAAAAATCTGCCTTGGCAGGGTGCATTTTATTGAATGCAAATTCCTGTCTGCAAACTTGAAGAAAATATAGTCCGGGTGGCCTTTAATGTGGAAGGCTGCCACATTAACATCCCCTATTTGTTGAGTGTCTACACTGTCCCAGATACTCTCACTAGTGTTCTCAATGCCTGTGCTTGTTGAATTCTACAGCTGGCATGGAAAGAGGTGTCCTTCATGGGGTGTGTGGGCTTCATGTGGTGATGCTGTCAGAGGGGTGATTAAACGGACTGTGTCTAACATGCTGGGGCCTTGAGAGCCGTGAGTGGCGCTGTTCAGCACAATGGTGGGTTGCAGGTCAGGAGTGCTTTCGGGAACAGGTGCTATGGCATAGCTGAGCAGGAACTGGACAGAAGAGGTGATTTACAGGTGCCAAGTGTGGTACGGAGGGACTCGTGGGGCCTGAGTGGATTCTGTATGATCTGGTAGAGAAGGAAATCTAAGACATGGTTGTGACACCATGCAGTACCATACTGGGTGACCCAAGCCTAGTGACCACTATCAGATTACCCACTACCAGAAGCATGGTAACCACATGCTTACTTGTTCTCATTCTTAATTGACAATAAGAAATCACATTTTAAATCACATTACAGATTCCATTTCTAGACATAACTGCTATCTGTCTCTGTCTCGGTCTCATCTCCAAAGCACCTTCCTCCAGAACCAAAGTCTTCTCTTAGTGGATCGTTGCATTTGCAGGTAGGTGAAAATTTAACAGCCTATCACTTGATCTCCCTTATGATCCCTTTAAATTTGTTCTAGTTTTTAGTATTTTCTGCTTTCTTTTTGAGTGAGGTTTTTTTTAAAAAAAATAAGTTTTACTTTGTTATTGTTGTTTAGAAATTTTTTTCCTGTATATGAAATACAGGATAGGTACATTTATAGAGAGAGTAACTGAATTAAAATTCTCTTGGGGGGATTGCAGGGGAGACTGGGGGGAAATGGGGATCTAATAACAATGAGTCCAAGAGTGAAGAAACTTCTAAAACCAATTATACAACTCTTCTCGATGGGACTAAGCTATTGACTTGCATGATGTGTGAATTGTGTGCCAATAAAACTTTTTAAGCAAAAGGTCTCTTTTAAAATGTATAGTCCCTACCAGGAAGGAAGTATCTATCCATTAAACAAAATGAGCACACGTTTGCTATGTCCCATGTGAAGCTGTTCACCACAGATTGATCAAGAAATTCAAATAAACCTGTGCTACTCTGCCCAGAGGGAATATCCAAATCTTAGATGCCGTATCTTGTGCAAGATCCTACACTAGTTGCTTACAGACATAGAGTTTAAACGAGACCTTCCAAACCTTCAACTCAAAGGTCTTTCTCTGTCCAGCCTCATGCTCTGAAAAGGTTGAATCACAGAACCGGAACCGCTTCTCTAAAAATTCGAGGGATACTTGAAAGTATCAGCTCCCGGATGTTGCATCATCACAAAAGGACCCTGCCATTTAGCCTCTCATTTAAATATATCTCTGAGTCATTTGGGGAGTAGCTCAAGGCTGGCCAGTGGCAATGACCTTTAGATCCTTTGGAAAGATCATCTTCCATGTCCCCTGGTGGTCGGCTGTGTGACGGGGGGCTGGATGGCGATAAACTCTGCTTGCGTTCTCTGTGAGGGCTCATCTTGGGGTGACGCCCTGGGTCGTTCCTAAGGGGACCTGCTGAAACGCTGACAGCCTGGTATCGATTTCATCGACAACAGTCGACGGTCATTTCCTGAGAATTCTTTTTAAATGGTTCTTCATGTTTATCCAGCTTTGGGGGAGAAAGACCTGCTCGTGTCGAGAATGAAGTCCAGAGAACTCAACGGGGCAGTTCTGTTCTGTTTCATGGGGTCGCATTAGTTGATGTTACATTTCCAAGTGATTGTGAACAGCACCTGGTGTTTCTGACGCTGTGAGGTAAGAACAGCAGTCTACAAGACAGGTGTCTTCTTTCTTCTGCCAGTGAGTAGTCATAATCTTTGGGAAGATCATTCTTAAGAGTCTCCTTTCTGTGTGTGTAAAATGAAAGAAGCCCTGGTACTGCAGGGAGTAAAGTGCTACAAGGTCAGAGGTTGGAGCCACCAGTGGGCTGCTCTGAGGAAGAAAGAGGTGGCAGGCTGCTGCTGTCAACAGGGACATCCTGGGGGAACCTAGGGGGTTAGTTCTTGTCATTGATGGGGTCACAATGAGTTGAAATCAGTAGTTAAAGAGAAATAAAAGGCATATCTTTATTCCTAAAGCTTTAGTAAGGGGTTATCTTACAAACCTAACAAGAAACATTCCATTTGTGTTGTGATAGGTAAGCTTGTTGTGCCAACATGGCCGAAGAAGATAGGTAGGTCTGTTGTGACGACATGGCCAATGAGCACATGAGATCAATTGAAGGGCGGAGATAGGAATGGCATGGTGAGCCCCGCCCTTGTTCTCTTGGTCTTGAATCTTCAGACCAGATGGCTGCCTTGTTCATCCAAGGAATACCTAATCAGTGGACTATGTTGGTGTGAGTTGAGGTTCCTTCAAGCCCTGCTTCATCACGCTCCTTGAATATACATCTCTTGAGCTGGGGACTGTTGGACTCCATCATCTGGCTGACTCTTGGTGACCTGCTTTGCTGTGATCAGCTTGTGACTGGATAGCCTGAATTGCTCTACAGTGGACTACTCAGCGGCCCTCAAGACTCCTAGGACTGCCAGTCTCCTAGCTGTCTCACACAAGTGAGTTGTACTGAGCCATTTATACTGCTTTATAGATAAGTTAACTATTTCTTGTCTTATATATACTTCTATCTATATAAATATTTAGAGAACTACTAGTGTTCTGGTTTTGTTTCTCTAGAGAACTCTGTGTAACACATCTGTATTTTCACCGACAGACCTAACCCATGTATGATGTGCTTTATGTCCTCCTAACCCCTCTCTGGTCTTTAGCCATTAGTAATCAATGAATCAAATATGCTTTTGAGATGCTCTCTATATTTTGAATGAATATATTCAAGGTCATATTTGAGCTCTCATGGATAAATTCTCCTGGATAATGGTTTTTATTGTTTAAAAAAAATTTTTAGCTTCAACTTGCATATGAGTGATTCATGGTCTACTCCACAGTTTGTTCTTGGCCACGTTCTGCTTAGGACTTCAATCTTTATGCATTTCACCTTATTTTTGACCACTTCCAATTTTCCCAGGCTTATATCTATTATATTCCACATTCTGATGATTAGTTTGCAGTCATTTCTTCTCACTTCGAGTGCAGCACATCAACAAACAAAGATCTAAAACTCTTTACTCTGGCCCTACCTATGGTGTTTCCACTGGCCATTGTTTTTCAGAAGTAAATCTCCAAGTCCTTCTTCATAATCTGTGTTAGTAAAGAGATAAACCTGTCCACTCTCGGTCACCCTGTGTACCTCTCAACATCTTAGCCACACTTGAGTCACCGGAACATGACAAATTGACAGACAATTGATGCTTGTTCATGGCCAAGCACAAAGTCATTGGGTAGGAAGCTGTGCCCTGACTGCATGGGAGGAGAAAGTATGGATTTTTTGATCAGTAATGCAATTTCCCAAAGGGTCCACCCAACCTCGAAGACTTTAGGAAAAGTTCATAGTTGCAGGATGTAGGATTCAAAAAGGCTTCTTTCTCATTTGAGCTGTTGGTGACTCACCAACCTTCAGCCTCTTTATTCTCTCAGTTGCCCCATTTGGCTAGACAGTTTCTTAAGGCTATATCCAATGCTTTGAATGGGTGTGGAGATAAATTCAAGGGTTAATGGTGCTGATTGCAACAGGGTTTTTTTTATGGCATTTGTTAATTTTGAGGGTTTTTTTTTAAATAACACTGAATGGCCATGCTAGTCATGCTTTGTGATCTTGACAGAGTCCAAAGAATATTTCAAAGAGGGGGGGTGGATCTCATCTCTGAGGTCTGAGGATTCTGTGACAAATCTTCCTCCTTTACCATATGTAGCATTCTCTGTCCACTTCTTAATGTGCATGTCACACGTGCAAAATGAAGAGGTTTGCATCAAGTGAACACCCCCTTCTTACTGAATCTTCAGCTTGCTTCTTGTAGAGAGATGCCAGGGGACTAGGTAAAGTTGAGTCCTGCCTTGGGTGAACAGGAAGTCTAGGGTTATAGTGGTTATGTGGGGGGGAGGGTGGGGAGAACGAGGCTTTCAATGCCTGTCAAGGGTTATAGTCTTAGAAACCCACACGGGCAGTTCTACCCTGCTCTATAAGGTCACCATAATCAGAATGGACTTGATAGCAGTGAGTTGAGTGATCCAGGTATTTTGTCTGTTATATTAGCAGAGTCTGGATTCCATAGAATTTATTTTCACCATAGTTCTAAACACAGTACGTATCTCAGCTTTTAAAGGTTGGATCATTCTCTACAGTTAAAGAAGGTGAAGAGGTGATTGTAAAAGTATTTAGGAAATGGTCTGAAGGAGATGTGGTTACGTCATGGGTTATGCCTTGGTGGCTAACCACAAGATCAGCAGTTCAAAACCACCAGCTCTCTGAGGGAAAAAGATGAGGCTTTCTACTCCCATAAAGCACTCCGTTCTTAGCCTCCCCCAGGGAGAGTTCTACTCTGTCCTATCAGTTCACTGTGAGGCAGTGAGTTTGAGTTTTGAATTTGAAGAAATACTCTTATTCTTTTGGACATACATGTGAACAGAATCAACAAGATCCCTATCTCTAGGCACCCATGGAGAGGACAATAAGTCATGTTTTCCTTTGCTAAGGATCAATAGAATCTTCGTGTTAGTAAGAAGTCTGGTAAGTTGATTCTTTAAAACATGTTATTTTTAGAGGTTTGAATTCCCTTTCTGGTTGCCCATCTCCACACCTCCTCAGAGATTTACTATCGAAACAGCTGCACTACAACTTAACTTCGTAGACTGTCCCAGAAAAAGAAAAATGTAAACATTTCCTTCAGTTGAAATCGACAGTTTTTATAAGTGCCAGTCCCCTGCAAAGGGCAAGAAGATGAGTGTCAGGGCTGAGCCCCACAACTTCCTGCCAGCACGATGCCAGCTCATCGCGGCCCTGTTGGACAGAGCAGACCTGCCCCTGTGGGGTGCTGATCCTGTCAATCTTCACCAGAGTGGAACAGCTCCTCTTCCTCCCAGAGTGGCTGGTGGTTATGTAACCCCTGTGCCATCAAATCCCTCCATGCAGGCCAAAGGGAACCAATCTCTGCTCCGGGGATCTCTTCCTTCTCATGGGAGAAGGCAGCAGCTTTCTGTAAAATAAAAGCATCTGGCATCTATTCCAGTAGAATGATAGTAATTGATTCAAAAAGAAAAGTAACACTAGCCAGCGTGTCTTGCCGGCTTCTTATGTTCCAGGCAAAAAAGTTGGAATCACTTTTTTGTATCGTCGCAGAGTCTGCATAGTGGAAAATAGTTAAGGCCTTCACTTTCAACTGCTAAGTTGGCTGTTCTCATTCACCCAACCAGAATCAGAAGAAAGGTCCGGTGGGCTGTTGTAACCCATGCAAGGTGCCTCGGAAGAAAGGCCGGGTGATCTGCTTCAGAGAGCTTGCCATCTTGAAACCCCTAGGGAGCACAATTCTGTTTCAATGGGTGAGACAGAGTCCACTCCGTAACAATTAAAAATACTTTGTGGGGTAGGGTGGGGAGGAATATCATACTATTTTTTCTTTTGCATTTTTTTAAAGTGGTTCTTTAAAAAAAAGTTCTATCGGCTGAGGCCCGGTGGGGTAGTGGTTGTGCGCGGGACTGCGGCCCACTGGGATGGAGGTTCAATTCTAGTAGCGGCTCCACAGGAGCAAAGGCTGGGCCTCCTATTCTCACCAGCAGTGGGCAGTGATGCCAAAAAAAAGTTCTATAGAAATAGTTCAGAAGAATCAGAGGGTTTTATCCACTTGTGTGGGAGACTGGTGCTGCTGCTATCATTGTTTCAGATGCACACCCACTCCCCCTTCCACTCACAAGTCATGCTTCTCCACGCACCACCCCGATGCTTCTCCTGGGGCAGGCCCCCTTGCAGGCCACTGCCCAGGACTCCATGCTGGCCTTCCTTGTCGGCGGCTGGTGGGCTGACTTGTAGGAGCTTGGGCAGTTTCTGGACTCACCAAACTTCATTCCAAGGGAACCCATTACAAGAATCCACATTCTGGCTGCCGTTTAAGGAACACCACTCAGAGGCAGCCCTTGTGGTCTCGTGAACTCGGTGCAGACCAGCATAGTAAGGCGATAAAGCAGGTCTCTCCAAGTTCCCCAGGACATGGAGGAGCCATGCAGATACCTGCTGTGGTCTCCCACCCCCAAATCACTGGATTGTGACCCAGAGCCCTGCCTCAGAGAGCAGAGTCTGCAGGAGCCTGTGGGTTTCTGAGACAGTGACTCTTCTCTGTCCCTCAGGAGGCTATTGGGTTCCCATTAATGACCTTGCCATTCAGAGCCTGGTGTGTAACCACTACCCTACTGGC
>PVJH01040652.1:0-15529 GCA_004026705.1 Nesogale talazaci
CAGATACATGGAGGGGTCAGGATGGAGAGGTCCAGGGAGGCCCCGCGTCGGGGGGAGGGGGAGAGTGTGATAGAGGGGGCGCCCTCGTTCCCCCGTGCCCCTAACATTGGGCGCAGAGAGGGTGCTGGATGGGGGGTTCGTGGAAGGCGTGGGAGTGGCGGCGGCCAGGCAATGAGGGCGCCCTGGAGGTTTTAAAAAAAGACCTTCATTCCCCCAATAAAATGATTTCTAAAAAAGGAGGGGGAAAGAGGAGCTTATACCAAGAGCTCAAGTAGAAAATATTTGAAGATGACTATGGCTACATGTGTACAAATATGCTTGATACGAATGATGTATTGAATGTTATAAGAGCTGTAAGAGCCTCCCAATAAAACCATTGTGGGGGGGGGGGCGAAAGACCTTCTAGAAATTGGGGGGAGAGTGGGGAGCAAAGATATATAACAAAGGCCAAAGAAAAATTCTCGCAGGGTGTCTGGGTCTGTGCTTCACCACCATCCCCAAATGTTTCACATTAGAAAACAAAACCAAACCCTCAATCTCGCTCCAGCCGCTAGTCCGACCTGGGCCCCGCCCTGGGGCAACACCCCCAGGCAGACGGTGCACTTCCGCCTGCCGCCGCCCGGGGGCAGCCAAGGCCCGAGCATCTTCCGCCGTCCTCCTGCGCGCAGGGCATCTTTCCGGTGGCTGAGCGGGTCAGAAGCGAACGCCCAGAGCGTGCCTCTGATGTCGGGGGGCCCAGGCGGCGCCTCCCCTTCGGAGGGCCCGCCAAGGGTCCCCAGAAGGAAGTGCTGCTGCTTCCTTTGCCGATTGGAGAAACAGGCTCAGCGTGGGCACGTCTCCTCATCTCTGGCTCCCTTGTTTGATTTCACAAGCACCGAGGGCTCACCGGCTGTATCTGCAATAGCTACAGGGCTGGGCCAAGATGGGGTGTGGCCAAGGTTCTGGGGGCGTCGGGAAGGAGACCGGATTCACTGCCCTGTCCGAGGCTGCCCAGCCTGGCCGGGTCCCAGAGGAGGCGCAGCTCATGCAACCGTGGGCCAGGCCATCCATCCACGTGAGCTGTGTTCTCAACACACCCTCCCCGCCGCGGCATCCGTGTCCCTGAGCACCCAGAACGGAGCAGCGTCTTAGGGGGACCCATTCCACAGCATCCAGCCGGAGAGCACGAGGAAAAGCAGGCTGAGGGCTGCAGCCAGGCCCACACAAGGCACCAAATCCGAGTCTTCGGGACCGGCCGCAGCAAAGCCGGGCATATCTCGGGGTAGGTCAGGGGTACCGGACAATTGGGCACCAGAGACCTGGTCCCCTGGAGGGCCTGGCCGACCCATCTGTGGGAGGAGGAGGAGGTGAGGACAGCCCCCCCCCAGGGAGACCGCCACAAGCTGAGGTCTGGGGGGACCCTGTCCCCACCCCTAGGAAGCCAGTCTGGAAAGTCGGGTTCAGCCCACAGTCAGGTTCTTCAGGGACCTTTGCCCAAATGCCAGAGGCCCTGGAATGTGGCTGGGCCAGTTCCCCAGAAAGGAGTTAGGGAAGGAGGCCCTCAGACTGGCCCCCAGGAACCTAAGTCAACGGCCTGGGCCCGTCTCCTGGCTGCACGGCGGTGGCCTCGGAGGCTGGCAAGGGCCCTGTCCATCTTACAGATGAGAAGGGTGAGGCTTCGGGGGGTGAGTAGGTCCCCTTCCATGAGTAGGTCCCCGAGATCCCCGAGTGGGCAGAGGCAGTCACAGCCAGCCGGGCCCCTGGGACTCAGCGAGTAGCATCTGGGCTCTGGGCTACAGGGACAGAATTCCAACCAGTCAGCCAGGAGTTCCCTGCTGGGAACCCCCAGAGCTGAGCCAGCTTCCCGGAGCTCAGGGAGGTTCTCTGCCCAGCCCCTGCCCGCCCCCAACCCCCTTGATGAGAGGCCCCAGCCCCTCCCACTCACCCAGCTGGCTCTCTCCTGCCCCAGCCCCAGCCTGTACCTTCCAGCCACGGAGGGACAAGGACGCCATCCTCACACCTTCCGAGCGCTCACTCCAGGCCTTTCCTCGTAGAACCAACCGCCAGCCTCCACCCTCTGGGAGGGGCTGGAGCTGGGGTGACTGAAAATAAGGGGCCCAGGAGAGCGACGCCTCCAGCCTCTCAGGGGTGTGTCCAGAGCAGAGAAGGAAAGCAGCACCCCATGAAGGACCCCACCCCCAGCCCTGGGCTCCCCTTCCTGCCCGCATCTGGTCAGGTGCAGGAAGGTGGCCGGTGAGCAGCCCCACCGGCTTCCCTGTTCTGGTCATGAGCTCAGAAAACCATCACTAACAGTGTCCACATGCAGGAGGCCGGGGAGCCCCAAGCCGATGTCCTTCCCTTCCCCACCTTGTTCAGGTGGAACAGGTATGGGTGTACAGATGAAGCCATCATGGTCATCACCTGAAGCCATTTACGAAAGCTGCCAATGGCTGGTCCCCTCCCTTTCTCTCTCTCTCTCTCTCTCTCTCTCTCTCTCTCTCTCTCTCTCTCGTTACTGGTGGCCTTGTGGGTAATACGTTGGGCTGCTAACCGCAAGGTGAGCAGTTTGAAACCACCGGCCACTCCACAGAAAAAAGATGAGGCTCTCTCCCTCCATAGAGAGTTATAGTCAGGAGGGACCAATGACAAGGATCTACATAGAACCTCCTCCCTGGGGTACGGACAACAGGGAAGTGGGTGAAGGGACACATCGGACAGTGGACGATATGACAAAACAATGATAATTTGTAAATTATTAAGGGTTCATGGGGGAGGGAGGGGAAATTTGGGGAGCTGATACTGGGGGGTCTAAGTAGAAGGAGGATGTTTCGAGAATGGTGGTGGCAACAAATGTGCAAAGGTGGTCTGTATACTATTGATGGGTGTATTGATCCTGATAAGAGTTGTATGAGCCCCCAATAGTCACGGAAACTCACAGGGGCAGTTCTGTCCTGTCCTCAAGGGTGTGAGTCGGCACCGACTCGTTAGCAGGGAGCTTGGCTTGGTTTAGGCCACTCTCTGTCTATATTGTTGCCTATCTGCTCACCTGTGCATCTGTGCTTCCATCCGTCGGTCTGTCTCTGTGTGTTTCCTTCCACGGATCTTCTCCAGAACAGTTCAGGTGTTGGTCCCCCACCCCCACCCACCTCTCCCGACCCCCTGGCTCCAGCTTCTGAGTCACCACTGAGTCTGCTTCTTTCGTGTGAAGATGGCTTGTCTACATTCACATTTCCTCTCACTGGACTTCACTGGACCTAATCACGCCGCCCACAGTTTGTTCTTTCTGTCCTTAGAACATCTACTCGGCAAAGAGACTGTGGGGTCTCGCCATACAAAGCCAAGTTCTTGGTGGCCAAAAAATAATAATAAATCCTCTACAGAGGATTTACAGAACAAGGGTCTGGTCCAGGATGTGCCTTTGGTAAGGTGACCAGACGTCCCGCTTTTTAACATTTTGTCCCGTGTCCCATGGCATTTTAAAATTAAGTAACTAGATTGCAATTCTTTTTTTGCGTTCTATGAACATTTTGTTTGTTTGTTTGTTTTGTGTTTTTGGGCATCACTGCCCTCAGGTGGTGGGAGTAGGAGGCCCAGCCTTTGCTCCTGTGGAGTTGGAATCAAATCCCAGTGGGCCGCAGTCCCACGCACAACCACTACGCCACCGGGGCTCAGCCCTCTATGAACATTTTTGTTGCTCCATATAGACCAAAAATTTTTTTGTGTGCATCACTGCCCCCTGGTGGGAGTAGGAGGCCCAGCCTTGCTCCTAGAGAGCTGCTGCTGGATTTGAACCGCCAACCCAGTGGGCCGCAATCCCACACACAACCACTATGCCACCGGGGCTCAGCCCTAGACCAAATTTTAAATCAAAAATTAAAAACCCTAACCCTAACCCCCCCCCCCCCCCGCCCACCTGACAATGGTGTCCCGCTTAAAATCTGGTCACATAATGCAGCCACGACTGACTTCACTGGACCTAGTCGTGCAGCCCACAGTTTGTTCTTTCTGTCCTTAGAACATCTATGCGGCAAAGAGACTGTGGGGTCTCGCCATGCAAAGCCTAGTTCTTGGTGGCCAAAAAATAATAATAACTCCTCTACAGACTGGCCAGACACACCCGCACAGACAGGCAGGAGGGGGCAACAGCTGAGAGGGCAGCCACAGAATGCCAGCAAAGTCCGGCTGCAGGACGGCCGGGCCCCTCACCTCCATCTCCTCAATTACTCCGGCCCTGTCACCCCACAGGAGTAGAGAGCCTCGATTCTCTCCCTCGGCGGGGTGGGTGGTTTCGAACTGCTTAACCGAAGGACCCCAGTCCAACGCGTCACCACCACACGGCCAGCGCTCCCAGCTGTCCAGGCTTGGCGAAGCGGATGACCAGGGAATTCGAAGCGCCCGCCTTTCTTGTTTGTTCCACTCTTCTTAGCCCAATCAGAGGGATCCTGGTGGCGCCGAGCGTTAAGCGTTGGCACGTGAACCGCCAACCCGCCAACCCTCTGCTGGCTGGAGCGATGCAGTCTGGGACGGGCCAAGCGGTAGGCAAAGGGTGAGGGGGCGGCCCGAGCGCCCCGGTGCCCGGCCCCGCCCGGGCGGAGGGTGCGCTCCGCATCCCAGCATCTGCGAGCGAGCGGGCCTGCCCATTGGTGGGCGCCGCCTGTGCGGGCCGCCCTACAGCCAATCGTAGCCGGGGGGCGGGGCCATCCGGCTGGTCCTGCGCTGAGCCAGGCGGGCCGGATGCCGGGCGGGGCACTGCGGCCGCCGCTTGTCCATCCCGCGAGGGCCCGGTGCCAGGCGCCCTGACCGGAGAGGTGACCATGCAGGAGCCCCTGCTGGGAGCCGAGGGCCCGGCCTATGACACCTTTCCTGAGCCGGGGGGCAGAACACGAGTCCGGTGAGAGTGACTGGGCTTGGGCTGCGGGTGGGGATGGTGGGGGGGTTGGGGTGGGGGTCCCCTGGGCTTCAGGAGACGGTCAGCAAGCAGCTGTCTGATCCCCTCCTGCCGCAGGCACCCTGGTCAGCCACGGGGTACAGACAGGGAGGACGGGGCCCAGAGAGGGTGAGGGGCTGGCCTGGAGTCACACAGCGGACCACGCAGCCTCCACATCCCAACCCTCCTTGCCTGGAGAAGGGGCTCCTGGGCCAGGACTGCCGGAAACCTTCTCACGAGTGCCTGAGCCCTCAGTCTAGGCCTCTGTGCCCTGCCTGCTTTGCTGAACTAACTGGGCCCTTGGCAGGCAGCAGGGGCGGAGACAGGACTCACATCTGACCCTCTGCGCCCACCTCCAGAACGCTGCAGAATGCCAGGGTGTACCTGGCCACACTGGCCGCTGTGCTGGGAAATTTCAGCTTTGGCTATGCCATGGTCTACACGTCCCCCGTCATCCCAGCCCTGGAGCAAGCCTCGGACCCAGACCTGCATCTGACGAAAAACCAGGCTTCCTGGTTCGGGGTAAGGGCTGCCCTGGGAAGGGGGGGGGGGGGGGCGGGGGCTGGGGGCACTAAGCAAAGTGCCCAGACATCCAGGCCCCAGCCCGCCCCTCCTCCACCTGCTTCAGGCTGCTGCTGCTAGGGGTGGGGTGGGCGGTCAGGCTAGGGCCCTGACACTGAAAGGGGAAGTGAAAGGGATGGATTCCCCAGACCACACCCACAGCTGCTGCCTGGCCACTCAGAGGACAGCTGGTGTCAGGGCATGAGAACCCCGTCACACACTGGGCTGGCACAGACTGGGAATAAATGCATGCCAAGCCCACCCTCCTCAGGCGAGTCTGACTGGAGGACAGGGTGGGAGGGGTCGAGGCTCAGTCTCTATGGGGGCAGAGGGTGGTGGGTTCCAACTGCCCACCTGAGCAGCCCAGCCCTTAACCCATCAGCCCCCCAGGCCTCCTTGGACTGGTGAAGGCAGCCCGCCAAGCTGAGGGTCTTCGATGATCTTGGTGGATAATTGGCAGAGATGGGCTAACCCATAGGTGTGAGATTTGAGTCTCCCCCAGAGGTGCAGTGGGGGAAAGGGCCTGGTAGTCAGCTTTCAAATCATCAGTCGCAGAAAACTCTGTGGGGCACAGCCCTCCTCTGATACAGGGGAAAAGGTCATGAGTTGACTTCAGAACAGCTGCCACTCAAACCCTCCAGTCTCAAATCCTGGGGCCTTCCCATCCCAGAGTTGTGAATGAACGTGTTAAAGGTCACGCACAGCCCAGGAGGACACAACCACCGTGGGCGTGTGGCCTCTATCTCCTCCCCAGTGTGGGACTCCTCCTAGAGTCTCCCTAGTAAATGGATGTCCATACCCTGCTTGATTACTTCTGGAGACGGGGGGCTCACTACCCCTAGTGGCTTGGGTCCTGGACTCCGCCCCCGGAAGAAGCTGACTCTCTTGTGCCTCTGGTCTCCCCAGTCTGTGTTCACCTTGGGCGCAGCGGCCGGGGGTCTCAGTGCCATGCTGCTCAGCGACCTCTTGGGCCGGAAGGTCAGCATCATGTTCTCCGCGGTGCCCTCAGCGACCGGCTATGCCCTGCTGGCAGGTGCCCGTGGCTTCTGGATGCTGCTGCTGGGGAGAATGCTGACGGGCTTCGCCGGGGGACTCACCGCCGCCTGCATCCCAGTGAGGCCCGACCCTCACTGCCTTCCACCCAGCCCGCCTGACCGTCTCCCTGCCCTCGGCCACCAGGGCGGTCACTGGGGAAAGCTGCTCCCTGTCCCCCACTGTCCCATACACTCATCCTGAGACTTCCCCTCCAGTGGGTTCTTGCCACACAGCACATTGCTCAACTGGGGAAAATCCGTGTCTATGCCACCGGGAGAGGAAGTCCCAGCACCTTCTCTTACCCAACCCTCTCTGCTGCCGGGGGAAGCACAGCAGGTGTTGACATGGGGAGCAGGGACGGAGACCTCCTGAAGGCGCATGGCATCTGCCTGCTTGACAACTAGGGGATCCGAGGCCCGGGGCAGGTCAGGCAGCGGGTCCTGAGTGGGGGACCCTGCATTCCTCTCACCAGGGGCTCTGTGCTGCAGGTGTACGTCTCTGAGATCTCTCCCCCTGGAGTTCGAGGGACCCTGGGGGCCACCCCCCAGCTCATGGCCGTCTTTGGATCCCTGTCCCTCTATGCCCTTGGTGAGTGGTGGGCAGCTCCGGCTGGGGCCTCTTGTGCCATGGGCACCAGGCCCTGCCCTGCCCTTCTCTGGGCATGCCCAGCCTACCTGTCTGGGCAGTCGGAAGGCTTAGTGACTCAGGGTAAGGGTTCAGCTGGGCCGGGGAGGGGGTAGGGAGCAGGACGGTTGGGGTGCATGGGGGCCTGGGCCCTGCCTGCTTCTCCTGTCACTCCTTCATGGTGCCACGGCCCCTGCTATGGCCCTCAGTGCAGTGCCCCCTGCCATTGTGTGGGCCACCTCCTTCCAGCTGCCCTCCTATCACCCAGCCCTGGGTCCGCAGGGGTCTTCCTGCAGGCGGCGGCCCTGGGACGGGGGGCCTTGAGTGTGGACGAGGAGGGAGGGGGCTCTGTGTCCGGCCTGCCCCGACCCTACCTCGCCCACCCCTCCCCAGGCCTCCGGCTCCCGTGGCGCTGGCTGGCCGTGGCCGGTGAGGGCCCCGTGTTCATCATGGTCCTGCTGCTCAGCTTCATGCCGAACTCGCCGCGCTTCCTGCTCTCGCGGGGCAGGGATGCCGAGGCCCGGCGCGCGCTGGCCTGGCTGCGCGGGGCCCAGGCCGACGTCCGCTGGGAGTTTGAGCAGATTCAGAATCACGTGCACAGACAGGTGGGAGGGCGCACCTGAGCCCGGGGCCTCTTTCTGGAAGCCAAGCAGAGTGGCAGCCCACCACTGGGCGGTGGGCAGGTGGGCCCAGGGGCGTAGGGAGCCTGGGAGTGGTGTGGAGAGGGGGTTGGACATGTTCCCATAGTTCCGTAGAGGGCGTCACGGGGCCAGTTCCTTTCCCCAGGAAGGGGTTTTCCCCAGCCAGGGTGAGCCACGCCCCCTCAGCGACAGCCTCGTTTCTCCAGAGCAGCCGCATGTCGTGGGCCGAGATCCGGGACCCGCACGTGGCCCGCCCCATCGCCATCGCCTTACTGATGCGCTTTCTGCAGCAGCTGACCGGCATCACGCCCATCCTGGTCTACCTGCAGTCCATCTTCGCCAGCACCGCGGTCGTGCTGGTGAGGCCCCGCCCCGCCAGCGCACGGTGGGCGGAGGGGGGGAGGACAGGGGAGGGCCCCCCACCTCCTGCTAGACCCCTGCTCTGACCAGACGGCTGGAGCCCAGCAGCCAGCCAGCCAGACAGGGCTCAGCCAGGGGTCTGAGCTGTTCAGTGCCGCTCACCTGTTCCCGTGTTGGATAGCATGTGCCGCACATGGTGCCGACATGCTAAGAACATGCTAACCGAGTTAGCGCCCACCCTGGGGACCCCCGGTTTTGCCCCTGAGGCACCCCCTTCCCGGATGCATCTCTATTGTCACTCTTAGGGTCAGGAGCCCAAGCAGTTTTAAACATCCGTCTTAAAGTAAAATAGGGACCCTGGTAGTGCTGTGGGATAAGCATTTGGCCGCTAACCACAAGGTCGGTGGTTCGAACCCACTAGCCGCTTCTTAGGAGAAAGGCGAGGCCAGCTGCTGCCTAGCGATGAGTGCAGGGCGCCCTCTGCGGCAGTTCTCCATCCTTGCACCCTCGATGGCCGTGGGTTGTGGGAAAGGCATAGGATTCCCAAGAAAACCAGTGAACTGGGTAGGAGAATTGAGGGTCAGGGGGGACCTGCCTTCTGGAAAGGCAGCCTTGGCCCCCTTGACCTCCTCCACTTCCGCATCTGCATGGCGGAGATAGTGCCGGCCTCCGCGGCCCGCCGGGGTTTACAGATGGAAATGGAAGATTAATAAGTCTCCAGTGTGCCGCCACTGAGCACTGGCCATTGGCTCGGCCCCGCAGGGAAGGGGGCGGGGCGGGGCGGCTCTCAGGCGGTGGTCTCTCCCTGCAGCCCCCCAAGGATGACGCGGCCATCGTGGGGGCCGTGCGGCTCTTCTCCGTGCTGATCGCCGCCCTGGCCATGGACCTGGCCGGCCGCAAGGTGCTGCTCTTTGTCTCGGGTGAGGCTCCCTCTGGCCGCAGGGTGCCCCCACCCTGGTGGGAGGGGCCAAAGGGGGTGGGCTGGAGGATCCTCTTGGGGGAGGCCCGCTCACGCCTCACCCACCTTCCCAGCATCCATCATGTTTGCCGCCAACCTGACCCTGGGGCTGTATGTCCAGTTGGGTCCGAAGCCACCGACCCCCAACAACACCCTGAGTCTGGGAAGCCTGCCCCTGGAAGCTGCCGAGCAGGCCCTGGCCTCACCTGCCAGCTACCTCACCCTGGTGCCCCTGCTGGCCGCCATGTCCTTCATCATGGGTAAGTGGCTGCAGCTCCCCAGTGGACGGGGGAATCAGGCTGCGGACCTCCTGGGTGGGGGGTGGAGGCTGTGGACTCCCCGGTGTACCGTGGCCTGCTGGCCCTCTCTTCAGGCTACGCCATGGGCTGGGGGCCCATCACCTGGCTGCTCATGTCTGAGATCCTGCCGCTGCGGGCACGTGGGGTGGCCTCGGGGCTCTGCGTGCTAGCCAGCTGGTTGACCGCCTTCGCCCTCACCCAGTCCTTCCTGCCTGCTGTGGTGAGTGTCCCCCCCCAAGCCCCGCCCCGCCTGAGACCCCTCCCTAACAAAGCATACACAGTAGAACTGTCCCCAGAAGTCAGGTCACGGTCCAGGCCCCACAAGGGCCAGCCAGGGGTCCCGAGGACCTCACCTGCCACCTCATCTCTGCCCAGCCCCTTCTGGTCCAGCTCTCTCCCTGGGTCCGTAGAGGGTCCTCACACCGTGTCCTTTGTGACCGCAGCATATAGCCTGCGGGAGCCTACACACACACACACATTCTACAAACACACGTGATATCCTGTACACTCACACAAATTCAAATACACTTCAACACACATGCAAATACCAATTCTTACACACTTGTATACGCCTACAATCTCTCGCTCACACTTCTACAGACACACGGGCTCAAATACGCCAATATACCGTGCACACTCAGCCTCTCACATGGATCTCCCAAATTCATATATCCATCCTCACCGCCCCCACCCCAACCCTGGTATCCACACTTCCACACGCAGTGCTCACACACTCCAGCTCATGCCCAAACGTATGCCTGTCCCTAAACAGTCTCACACTCACCCCTCATCAGAATGACGATCTCAAACACCCCCACAGGGGCACATTCTCATACACACACTCACACCGACCATCTTACCTGCTTCCACAAGCTCCTGCACACCTCAGAGACACTCCCAAACACAGTCAATTCCAAACTCACTCTCTCACACACTCGTACACTTTCAGTCAACACAAGCACAACACACTCTCTCACACCCCCCAGCGGCCCTGCCTGGCTCCCAACAGACACCCCGAATCTCAGCAGCATCGCTGGCCCCATTGGCATGCTCCCACAAGAACTTGGGGGCTGGGGCCGTGGTGGGGGGGTTGGCCGTAAGGGCGCACCAGCGCAGGTGTGGCAGGCTGTGGGCGAGACACTGAGAGGAGGGGCTCCTGGGGCAAGATGGGCCGCCCCCATCCCCGGGGTAGCTTGGGGGGGGGGGTGCTCGAGGGGGTGTCCTTGGAAGCTGTGGCCAGAGTGAGAAGATCCTAGGTCCTCCTAGTGACCCCCACGTGTCCCCCCCCCCCCCCCCCCCCCCAGAATGCCTTCGGCCTGCAGACACCCTTCTTCTTCTTCGCGGCCATCTGCCTGGTCAACCTGGTCTTCACAGGCTGCTGCGTGCCCGAGACCCGGGGCCGCTCCCTGGAGCAGATCGAGGCCTACTTCCGCACCCGCAGGGGCTCCTTCCTGCCCTAGCTCCGGCCCCTCCCAGGGGCACCACCACTCAGAACCCCCATCCCCTGAGACACAAGAAGCCACTGTCTCACCTACCTGACAAGGCAGACATACCAGGGACAGGGCCCTCTGAGTGACCTTGGCCCTCACTCCTGGGTGGGGGGTGGGGCTGTTAGGTCACGACCGAGCACCTCTGCTCTGAGGAGGAGGGCCGGTCTGCACCAATAAAGGCCTGGCTGACACCGCAGGGAAAGCTGGGGACCCCCTACCCGCCCCACCTGACTTCTGGGACCAGCACTCCTGGGCAGATTGTGTTCCACTCTGTGAAATAAAGCCACTGGGCGTGAGGGCAGCCCCCCAGGAAGAGGGCCGTCTTCCAGGTGGGTGCCCCGCTGCAGCCCAGGCCGCTAGCCTGGTCCTGGCACTCCAGTCTCAGTCCCCAGGGTCTATGGCTGCCAGCAATGATGTTATGTCCCCACCCTGGGGAGAGGGGTCCAGTCTCCCAGGGCAGGCCACTCTCCGTGGAGCTGGCTCCTGCTGCAGTGCATGCAGAGCAATGTCAGGTGGCCCCCCGGGACCTCAGACGGTCAGTGGGCAGACACACGGCTCCTTTATTGCTCAGAGCGGGACATACGGGGCCAGGGCTGGGCAGCGTGGGCTCAGCACCTGCCAGGTCCAACCAGCCTGAGCATGGGCACCCACCCAGCCCTGGCAGAGGAAGAAGCCGGCAGGGTAAACAGGCTGAGTGCCCCCAGCCCACCCTGGAAGGTAGACAGGCTTTAGTCACTGCATATCTGCACGCGCACACACACACACACACACACACACGCACAGCACATGTGCACAGGCCTAAAAGCCCTTAGCCCTTGGAGCCAGTCCAGCTTGAGGAAGGTGGCCCTGGAGGCCTGAGTGCCCACCTGACTCAGCCTGGTCAGGAAGGGCAGGGTGGCAAGGATGCCAACCAGACATGTGCTGGTGCCCTCGAGGCCCGGCCTGGGCAGCCTCACTGGCCAACTGGGGCTGGGGGGGTGGGGCTCAGCGCGCTTCCTTCCCTCCCGGCTTCACAGCTCAGACAGTGGCTGACTCAGCTGGGGGCGGGGGAGTGGGGAGCACCTGGTGGGGACTGGGGGAGGAGGGCAGGGGAACCTGAGTCTGTCAGTGACCTTGACTGAGGCCTTGTGGGGGCGTGGACACCCCTCAGACAGGAGCACCTGCAGAGCCCTAGGCCTGAGGCAGAGGGTGTGCACAGAGCAGGCAGGCAGAGCCCCAGGTCCAGGGGGGTGGCAGGCTGCTCATGGCGGGCAGGGGACATGGGGACACCGTATGTAAGCCGACGGACAACAAGGGCAGTGGGCGAAAAAACTCCCAGGGGAAGCCGAGCCACCGTCTGCTCCCTCGACAGGTGGACAGGGGTCACCCAGGGGTGCAGGCCTGCGAGGGGTGGGCCGGCCACCCTGGTGCTTCTGTAGGCCATCAGCAGGTCCCCCGCTGGGCTGGCTCACTGGAGGGGACTGCAGGCTCCCTTCAGGCCAGCTGGGAGGAGGGTTGGGTTGGGTTCAACTGTGGGGCCCAGCCCCTCACCGCCCCATGTCTGCTGGCTGCCCGATCCAGGACAGCAGAGGAGGAGTCCGGTGGGCCGCGACCCTGTGTCAGTGGCAGGCGTGCGTGCGTGCGTGCGTCACAGCTCCCCTTCCAGGGTCCCCGTGAGCTGTTCCTCATCCGCCTGCTGCCTCTGCTGCTGGATCCTGGCGTAGGAGATGGCATCGCCCCTGGGGGACCAAGAAGGGTGTCATGGGGAGGGGGACCCCCAGCACCTGCCCTGACGCCGGCCGGGACCCGGGTGCCCACAGCCAAGGGGTGGGGGAAGAGTCGGGCTCTGCGGAGGCCGCTCTGGAGGCCAGCTGGCCGCAGGCTGTGATGAGGCAGCCCGGCGACCCCGGAAGCCCTGCTTCCCGCCCTCCACAACAGCACCCCTCAGCCCCCACTGAGAGCCCAGGCAAGGGCAGAAACCCTCCTGGGGAGGCCCACCCGGCACGCACGCGTGCGGAGGCAGACGTACTTCTTGCCCAGAGCAGAGAGGCCGTAGAGCACTCCAGTGGCAAAGGCGACGGCGTTGCCCAGCAGAGTGGTCAGCGTCAGGCTGATGACAATGGGCACGACGGCCATCCTGGAGGAGAGACACAGGACCCGGCTCCACTCCCAGCCCCGGCCGCCTGAGCCCTGGCCGACCGGAGAGAGACCCCGCCCGGAGGGAGGGAGGGAGGCAGTGACCGCGGTGGTGTGACTTCCTGGGCCTTGGGGGCCACACCACGTGGAGGGGTCTGCCATGCTGACCCTCCTCTCGTCTCAGCCGAGAGGCCGAGGGTCTGAACCCTGCGGCGGCTCCACACGTGCTCAGTACAGACCCCCCAGCCCCGGCGTCCTGCCGGGCCGGGTCTGGTTCTGCGCAGACAGCACCTGCAGAGCCACGCGCTCCACCAGTGGGTGGGTGCCATGCACGCAGCTGAAACAGAAGATCGCGTCTTTCTCCCGGTGTGTTTGACTCGCCGGCTTTGTGGTCAGCCCCGGTCCCACCAATCGCCCACTGCCATCGAGTGGATGCCGGCTCGCGGAGACCCTACAGGGCAGGGGCCGCCGCTGGCCCGTGCGTGTCCCGGACTGTGACTCTTCGTAGGCGTGGAGAGCCTCGCCTTTCTCCTGAGGAGCGAGGGGTGGTCTTGCCCAGCACACCACCAGGGCCCCCAGCCAGAAGCCTGAATGAAAGTGCGCTGGGCCCTGGGTCTCGCTGCCACTAGGTTCCAGCAACAGCCCAGATCTGTTGTGTCCGAAAGGCAGTCTGGGGGCAGTGGGCGCCGCACTCCCTGCCAGGCAGTCGATTCTGACCCACAGCCACCCTCCAGGGGAGGGCACGACAGCCCCCGTGGGTTCCCAGGTCTGTACATCTTTAGGGGAATGGAAGGCCCCGTCTTTTTCCCTCAGAGCCGCCCCTGCAGGTCTCAGCCCGACCACATGCAGCTCAGTGAGCTCAGAGAGGGCGTCTCACACACGGGCGCAAGGAGCCCCTCTTTCTCCCTGGGAGCAGCCGGTGCGGGTGAATCCCCGGCCTCGAGGCCAGCAGCCCAGCCGTGCCACTCGGCTCAGTCACTCACGCTGAAATACTGACGGGGCTGGTTCCTGAGCGCCTGGCGGGCTGAGATTCCTGGAGGATGCTGGAGGCGGCTCACTGTTGCCTTCTGCTTCCAAGCTGCCCCACAGGGTGACACCTTAGCACGGTGGGGCACCTCCTGCCAGCGCGGATGGGTCTGTGGGAGAGCCCCCCTCTCGGAAGACCCCTCTCCGTAACAAGGAGTCCTGCTGCCGGGTGCCAGCCCCGCTCTGGAAGCTCCTGCCCCTACCTCTGTCTCGGCGGTGCGGGGGTGCCGGCCCTTGGGAACGTGGACGTGAGGGAAAGTGCTTTTCAGGGCCTCCGTTCCTGCACAGCACAGGGGTCCCTCTCGGGGGGGAGGGTCGCAAAACCATCTCAGGGCTCCACTGCCTGAAGGCCACCCTGCCCGTGCACCGCCCACGCTCGCCTGCACAGGCCCGGCCCGGCCCACCCTCCGCTGGGGGCCCCTCACCCGCAGTAGAAGGCCGCTTTCTGCCAGGACCGCAGCCGGTCCACCTTCGCGGACACCAGGTTTGCAAACTCGACGAACTGGCAGCAGAAGGGGGCCTCGCACAGCAGCAGGATGAAGCCGTTCATGCTGGGGGTGGGATAGCATGAAGGTGTCGGAGCACAGACTGCCCACGTCCTTGCAGTGGGCTGACTAGTGCCCTCCACGCACCCACCCCACGTCCCCTCACAGAGCTCAGCAGGGCACCGCAACCTGGAGTCCTTGAGGGGGGGCGGGGGGAGGCAGGGCTCACAAGAAGAGGGAAAGAGGAGAAGGCAGGTCTTGGCCTGAGGCATGCTTGGGTCACCCCCTGACCTCAGGAGCAGAGCCCATCTCTCCCCAGCACCTCCAGGCAGAGCCCAAGTGCCCCACACACATTTCTGACCTCTAGGTCTTGCCTGCCCTCCAGTAGGTGGCCCTGCCCTGGCTGCCTGTGGCTAGGGGCCCACCCCAGGACCTGCTGGCCACCCACTGAGGGCCCTGTTCCTGCTGCCGACCTTGGCCCCAGAAGGCTCCTCCCTCCAGTAGGCCCTTGCAGCCTGATGGCCCCTGTCCAAGCAGGTAGCCTTGGGCATCCATGGGCACGGCCTCCCCGGAGGTGACCCTGGGCCCTCCGGAGAGTGGCCCCCAGGGCTTTCCAGCCTTGACACTGCGGGGAGTGCGGGGGCCCCCCAGACCCAGGTGACTCACATCATCCACACTCCTGCCGCGATGTCCAGAGGGTGAATGGTGATGCAGTTGAAGAGGCCAGAGAGAGCACAGGCTGGAAGACAAGGGGGACGGGAGGGTGTGAGCAGATAGGCTGGCCCTCGGGGAGACCCTGGGAGTGGGGGCCACCCAGGAGGGAAATCCCCGTGTCTCCTTAACCTGCATACCCCCCACCCCCACTTCTGGGACAGCCGCCTGTCCCCAGTCCTGCTGGATGGAAGAGAGCATGAAGTGATGGTCCTGCCCAGACCTCTGGCAGGGGTCGGTGCCCCTCCCGGCAAGGAGCCCCAGCAGAGACCCTCGGCTGGGATTTTGGTGGGGACAGGGCCCCTCCAGGGACAGCAG
>PVJH01040653.1:0-15538 GCA_004026705.1 Nesogale talazaci
CCCCCGCCATGGCTCTTTGCCACAGACAAAAAGGACCACTTGTCCCTCCATCTGAGGAAGCCATATCCAGTGGGTGGGCTGAGCCCAACACTGGCTCACATGATACCCCCACCCACCATTGTTCAAATCTTGTTTCCAGACAGTGGAGACGAGCCCAGGGTCACATCCCTGCCATTCTGTTAATACAGCTTTCGCTGCCTTCCAGATACCGGAGAATTCCAGGAGATAAATGCCAAGGTGGGGTGAATCCGGTTCGAGAAATAAAAGACCTGAAAAGGAAATGCAGGAGCAACTTTCTGAGTCCAGAAAAGCAGGTAGGTGCCAGTAGATACGGCTTCCTGTGCTGCAGGACACGCGACCTTCTCACCCACGGATGTACAGTGAGCCCATCTCTTCTGCCCGGCTGCCCTGTGGACAGGAAGTCAGTAGGATCGAATCCTGTGGCTCCATGCACAGACCTGAGGCCGGAAAAGGCCCCGGGGCCGGCCCAGAGCTCCTGGGGGCCGCAGGCAAGCTGTTCTTGCTGCTGAGACCTCCCCCGCTCCCTTTTGGGGGGACAGTCCCTGCATCCCGCGGTGTTTTAAAAAGTCCCGATTTTTGGAAAGAATGCACAACAAGCTAGGGAACAGCAGGAGAAAGGGAAGGGAATATATCCCCTCTCACCACCCCCACCCCCACCCCCACCCTCCCGCCCCCCGTCAGTGGTGTCTCACTTTACCAAGGTTAAAATCCGGTCACTTCACAGTGAAGTGTGTTGCGAGCGCACTCTGCACTCGCTAGCAATGGGCTGGATCTGGGTGAGCTGCACCCTGTGGGGTGATCACTGCTCGGCAGGCCTGGCTTATCTGGCCGGGCCTGCGGGGACGGTAAAGAGGGCCGCGCGGGCACAGGAGCGCCGGGCTGGCAGTGTGTTGGGAGGCAGTCAACTGGAGGCTTCGGACTCCTGACCTCTCAAAAGTCCAGGTTGAGGGAGACCGCCTCCGGGCCCCTCCCCGCTCATTCTTGGGGGGGAGGGGAGCTAGAACGAGGATGGGAGGAGAGCGTGTGGGGGCGCATGTAAGGGGCCATGCTCCTCCACTGCACCCCTGCCCGGGAGCTGCATGCCTAAGGGCGTTTGCATGTGTGATTGCACAGTACCCGGCCCCCCTCCTCTTGGATACATTGAAGACACACACTCCTATCTCTGACCCAGAAGCAGGTAGGTCACAAGCAGC
Organism: Nesogale talazaci; assembly: GCA_004026705.1. Taxonomy (NCBI): domain Eukaryota; kingdom Metazoa; phylum Chordata; class Mammalia; order Afrosoricida; family Tenrecidae; genus Nesogale; species Nesogale talazaci. The sequence goes on from PVJH01040653.1 coordinate 1,215, forward strand.
ATTATCTAGCAGGTCATTTATAAACTACACAAAACACACGCACCAGAAAACAAGCTACAAGCACTCACACAAGACATTACCCTGGCTGGTGCCCACCAGTGGCGATATGGCCTCTCAGCACACCAAGAGCACATGCAGACGCTGCCCAACCACTGTCACAGCCACAGCCCTTTGCACCCACCCTTTCACAGAAAGACCAGCTGCAGCAGCAGCCGCAGGGACTTGTGTGTGACCATGGTGCTGAAAGCCACCGCGTGTGCATGCACGTGCATGGGTGTGTGTCAGTCTGATGGCTTCAGGCAGCTGGGGTTCTGGTCTCCCTCGGCGGCTGAGAGTGTGCTGGAAGCAGTGGGCTGGTCCTCTTGGGGGGGGGCTGGAGGCGTGTCCTTAGGGCTTAAAAAAGGGGGCGTGGGGCAGAGCGGGCTCTGCACTTCAGCCCTACAGCAGGGGTGCCTGATAAATGCTGTGTGTGCATGTGTGTTTTGCTTCGTCAAGAACTCCACGTCCAGCTCCGTGCCCATCATCCTGGCTGTCGTGGGGCTGATGCTGGTGGCCGTGGTGGCAGGCGTGCTCATCGTGAAGAAGTACGTCTGCGGCGGAAGGTGAGCCCACGGGGGCCGTGGGGAGGACTGGATTCAGCGGGGAAGCTGGCCACGTGGCCAGCCGGTCTGCCCTGGGCAAAAGCCAGCGTGTGGAAGGGAGGTACCTAGAAGACCAGGCCTAGGGCCCATCCTGGTCCTGTGTGCAGCCAGTGAGAAGCGGCCCTTTGGGCAGGGCGGGCAGGGGTGACAAACTGCCTCTCCTCAGGTTCCTGGTGCATCGTTACTCTGTGCTGCAGCAGCACGCCGAAGCCAACGGCGTGGATGGCGTGGACACTTTGGACACAGCCCCCCACTCCCGTAAGAGCGGTTACCATGACGACTCCGATGAGGTGAGCCAGGTTCTCCCAGGGGATGGTCCAAAAGCACAAACAGGAGTGATGCAGTCAAGGTCCGGCGGGTGTGAGCTTCCTGACTGTCCGCAAGACTCGGGGAGACCCTCAGAGGGTGGAGGGGCAGGGGAGGAGCCCACCCTGTCATTGTTCCTACCAAGCACACCTCTCTCCGCAGGACCTCCTGGAATAGCTCCTCACAGAGCTGGGACCGCCGGGCCCCTCGTCCCCCCTGTGGCTGCCATTCGGGGACACAAACCTCCCGTGGCGAGGGCCCCAGCTCTGTTTCTGCTGCTTCCATCCAAGCCAAAAGGACCCACTCTAGAGATAAGCGGGCCAGGGCCGGTAGCCCTGAGCAAAAGGGGAAGCCTTTGAATTGTTTAACTTTTAAGTTCTGTCTTTTTTTTTTTATCTCCCCCCTCCCCCCACAAAATATGGGCTGTTTTTGCTGTGACGTTGCCTTTTTTCTTTTAAGGGAACTGAAATGGAATGTAAAGGGAATGTTCCCCAACCCACTCGGGTTTTCTCCGTGGCAGCTGCCCCACAGCTGGCTCGGTGCTGCCCCTGGGCCCTGCTGGCCACTCTCAGAGCCGCTGTGGTCACGGCAATGGCCTGCAGAGACCGGCCAGTCTGGACCACTTACCCCCTCAGAGACGGCCCCGCCCCAGGAGCGAACCAGCACACCAACTCCTCACACCACCCCAGGGACCAGAATCCCCTACTGAATTAGGCAATACCCTTGTTAATTGCCTTCTGGCAACTAACTGAACCTTGTGCTTCCAAGATACTAAATCAGGAAAACTTAAAGGGCAATATGTTTAACTTGGGGCAGGGCAAGGGGGCCGGAGAGCATGGACTCCATTTAGTGCCGATTAAAGGAGAAGTTCCTAACTTACTCCGAGCCCCCTCCAGCCCTGCTGCGTGTGCGTGCCAGTGGACTTGCTCAGGGCCAGCCTTCCGGTGTGGCCTGAATGGCTGCCCAGGCCGCCTGCTCCACTCTGGGACGGGCCTGCTTGGCAGCCCTCGGCGGGACCTTGCCGCACGTCTGGACCCAGGACACAGGGCGGCTGCCCCATCTGTAGGCTTCAGAAGACAGCCAGTGCGCGACTACCACTTTCATGCCCACGCCCTCCTCCTCCCCAGCTTGGCCAAATAGCTTGTTTGGCGTGAAGCTTCGGGCGGAACCAGCGGAGGGCTCACTCCCAGCCCGGCGGAAGCTCTGGGTTAAGGTCACAGTTTAAGTGGAAGCCAGTTTCCCATTGGACGTTTTCCCACACTCCCTCAGTTGGAGGATGCAGCCAGCATGGACGGGCTGTGCTGGAAGGCCACGGCAGTGGCTCTGAGTGTGGCCTGGAGGTGGCAGTGCAGGCGCTGGGCAGTTTCTCCCAAGAATTGAGATCAAGACGGTTCTACGTGTAGCCGCCATTTTGCTGGCAGCTCCCACGGTGGCAAGAATGTGCCAAATCAGCCCTCGGCAGAGGCCTCGGGGTGGGGTGGGGGGGTGGGGTGGAGCGTTTTCAGGGAGCATCAGCTAGAAACTAAAAATCGCAATCGTTTTTGTGAAGAGAATTCACATGTGTGAAGGCCAGCGAGTACTAGACTTTTAGGAAAGGTAAATGATCCTGGAGTGGTTTTAAATCTTCAAATATGGGCTGAGCCCCGGTGGCGTAAGTGGTTGAGTGCGGGACTGCGGCCGGCGGGCTTGGTGGTTCAAATCCACTGGCGGCTCTCAGGAGCAGCTCTGGGTAGCGCCCACGACCACCAGAGGCAGTGATGCCCCACCCCCCCAAAAAATTAATCAAATAATTCCAAAGATGAACCCCAGCCCCTGGACAAAGGAAGCACCAGCCTCCCTGCCCGGAGGGCCCACCACGCAGGAGCGCACTGTGGACCGGGGACTCCTGCTGACACTCCCTGCCCCCGATCAAGCGGTTCCCTGTTGGGTCGCCACTGGGCGGCCGGGAGATAAGGCTTCCTACTCCAGTGAGCAGCTGCGGTCCCGGAAACCCACAGGGCATCCCCGGAGTTTGGCTAGGTTTTCCCACGGTGGCGAGGCACGGAGGCCCAGTGCTGAGTGCTTGCCTGCGAGCCGACAGGTGGGCGGTGGAGCTCCTCAGGGGGAGGGTGCTGCAGTCTGCTGTTGCAGAGAGCCCCGGCCCTGGAGACCCCGGGTCAGAGGGCCACCAAGTGGGGCGTCACGGGACGTCACCTGGCAGGTGATGCACTGTGGGGAGAGGTGCTTCTCCAGCCACCTACGACAGGGCCCGTCCCCTCCCTGGGAGTCCTGAAGGCCTTTTTTCCGGAGCCCGTGGACTTGCACCGAGTCAGGTGGACCCCCCACCCCCACCCCTGTCGGAGGCCGTTGGAGGGCAGCGTGGGAACCCTGGGGAGGGAGGCGGGCCTGGGTGCGCTGTGCGCAGTTGCCAGTCGGCGGCGGTCTCAGAAGGCTGAAATCGTGCGCCTCCTCTCAGAGACAACGTGGCCTTCTGTTTCGGGGGGGGTTGGGGTGCTGCCCTTCCGGACTTGGTACGCACTAAACCCCCAGTGCGCATGGCTAAAAGCAAGCAAAAGCAGCGGGGGGTTTGACTTAGGCTCTTGGCAGCTGCGCCCTGCCAGTGGCAACAAGGGCTGTGGTGGGTTCAGGAGCCCCTGGGAGCCAGCCCAGCACCTTCTGCCCCCTGCCCCCCACCTTCCCTGTGGCCGTGGTCAGCCTTCAGCACCAGCTGCCCGCCCTCGACCCAACAAAAAGGGCAACATCCAGGATTGCTTCTAGGCAAGAAGGATGTTCTTACGGGGCCTTTTGATATGAGGGGGGTAAAGCCTGTTTTCTCACTGTGGGGGGATAGGGTGGGGAGGGGGGGTGGAAGGGTGTCTTTCCAGAGGCTTTGGCAATGGCACTTGGCGTTGTACGGGCCCAGCTGAGCCCTTCAATCTAGATGGGACACACCGTCTGTCCGTCCTCCCAGTCTGTCTGTGACTGGGCGCCCTGGGCTCCCAGAGCTTTTGGATTCTGCCCAGATTACACCCCTGGCCAGAGGCAGGGGCCAGGGACACCCAAGTTGTTCCTTGACAGGTGACACCGTTGAGAGGTTTAGCACAGCCTCCGAGCGTTGTGGCAGCTCTGAATTGGGGTGGGGGGTTTCTGAGTCCGCTTCCCAGGGGCCATCCTTCTGACTCCAGGGCCCGCTTCCATGGCCTTCCTCGCCATGCCAGAGTGCAAAGCTGGCTTGGGATCTTCTGTCCACCCCTGTCCCATCCGAGGTGTCCGAGCTGGCCTGGCTTCAAGCATTATTTTCCAAACAAAGCCAGGTGAAGAAAGGCCCCCCCTCTCTCTCTTTTGTAGAGAACAGGGGCCAGAGCGCGGAAGTTTGAAACTGCTCGCACAGGAGGGGCCTCGGCCTCTCAACTCTGCCACCACCTTCCGAAGCAGCCTTTGAACGAAATCCAGGTTTAAGGTCTGTCATGTGACACCAGAGTCAGCAAGGGCCAGACTTGCAGTCCCTCTGCCCGTATTTGTCCCACTCGGGGAGCTGGGAGTACCCAGAGGCCCACCCTCCTCGAGGAGAATGGGAATAGCAGGAAGCACGTGGGTTTCTCGGTTGCCTTGCATTCTAACAGTGGGAACCCCAACGTTAATTTGAACTTCCCTCCAGCAATCATCGTGTGCATTCATCCCCCCAGTGCATTTCTTAAGCCTCCCTGTTGAAATAGAGTCATGTGAACTGACGTGTTCCTTTGCGTGTGCTCGTGTGCACATATGTACACATGTGGACTGTACCCTGTGCAGGTTGGTGCACCTGCCACCCTCCGAGTACCCGCAGTCTGCGGCCCGTGGACAGAATGCCCCTTGACGAGGCTGCCCCCATCTTGTGTTTGGACGTCTGCCCTCCTCTCCTCCTCATGCACAGAAACGCTCAGGGTCCCCATATGCCTATTGTGAAGCCCCCAGCCCTAGCCCCAGCCCCTTGTGACTTGGTCCATGCTGAGCATGTGGTCCCGCCCTGTTCAGTAATGCCACACCCCCTCCAGCCCCCAGGCTGTGAGACAGTCACCTGCCTTACAAAGTGTAAAGCAGTATTAAGATCATTACTGCATGTGCTCAAAAAATCCATGTTTTCTGTTCCCTCGGGACAGAAAATTGCATGTCAGGTGGGATCCAGTTTCCATGACCCTTATCAGTTCCACAACAAAGTCAAACACACACACCCCCATCAACAGAATTCCACAAAACAGAGCAAAAACAAACATTTTCTTTCGCATTGTGTAAATACAGCTGGATGTCTTTAACTTTGTACTGGCAACTTTCTGTACATTTCAGCACTCGGGTTAGAAATAAAGCCGACTGGACTTTGGTACCTGACTGACTGCGATGCGATGCGTCAGCTCCAAAAGTGTACATGTGATTGTGTTTCCAAACTCCCACGAGCAGAGCCAGCACCCTGCCCTTCCCACGCCGAGGAAGCACTGTGGGCCCACGCTCGCTCTTCCTGCGCTCCGGGCTCATCCCGATGCCCAGAGAGTCCAGCAGCCGCGCACCCCACAGCCCACACCCAGGTCACAGCCGCTGCACGTGTCCTCCTGGGCCCAGCAACACATGAGGGCTCTCCACGCGTCATCCAAGTGTGTGTGTTCGGGGGGACGGGGGGTACTTCCAAAAGTTGGTGGAGAGTGGGATGAAAAGATGGGATTTTTCCACTTGAAGCTTCCTCCCTGAGCAGGTTCCCGTAGCAGGTCCGGCAGATGAAGACACACTGAGACACTTCGCTTCCTGCTTTCCCTCCAGCTACACCCCCTCTCCCCCTCAGTCTCTGCCTACACTCCCCGTGGCACATCCTATCACGTCCCATTGAAGTGCCGTCAAACAGTGAAGGCGCCTCTCAACCAGAATGTTCCTTTCCCTGGGGACTCCCGCCCACCTGCCCCCTTGAGCCTGTCACCCTGGGGAAATCTCTCCAGGTCGGACTTTGGCACCTCGAGCTGAAGTTGGCCAAACCAAGCCCCTGTTCTGGAAGAGCCCACCGTCTGGTGGATGAGTTCTGCCCTGAAGACTTCGGAAGGTCATCGGGGTCTAGGTAGAGCAGTGGTTCTCAGCCCGTGACTCCTTAGTACAGTCTCTCATGTTGTGAAGACCCCCCCCCACCATAAAATTATTTTCGTTGCTACTTAAAAACTGTCATTTTGTTACTGTTATGAATCAGGCGACCCCTGTGAAAAGGTGGTTCCACCCCCAACAGGGTCGTAACCCACAGGTTGAGAACCGCTGGAAAGTGATGCTCTCACAGTTCCTGCACCAGACCCCTAGATTGCCTTTAAATGCAGATTCCCAGCTCCCACCCCCGGAATATGCATTTTACACCTGACTCCTGTACACATTCATTGCAATAGAGGCTTAGGTCTGAAAGGCTGGGCCGCGGACTAGCCAGCCAGAGTTGAGTGATATAAAAGGGGCGGGGGGTGGTGTCTGCTGCATGGCAGTTCCCCTGGCTGGGGACTCAGGAGCTAGAGGGCTCCCTCTGGGAATAAAGAGGTTTTCAGGCTAGTCCTGTGCGAAGCAAGCCCCACCTTCGAGCCAACAGCCCCTCCCTGACCATGCGAGGCCTGAAAGGAGTGCGGCTGGGCGGCTCGGATGGACATGGGAGGTTTGCACCTACACGGGGTGGGGGGGGGGGACCCGCCTGTCGGCTGCAGCAGATGCTGTGGGGCCCAGTTCTACGCCGATGCCCGGGGCTGCCCAAGTCCAAAGAGCCGGCGTGGTAGCCAAGGCACTGACGGGCCTGGGACAGCAGCCTGTCCGTGCGCTCCTGGGGCAGGGTTAAGCACCCAGCAGCTGCTCCCTGGCCCTTTGTACAGGGATGACCGTCTGGAGAGCCAGTCAGGGGCGTCCTGCGTCGGGATCCACGGCAGGGGTTTCTGCGGGGCCCCTGTTGGTTCTGCCCTCCAGTTGGGGGTCAAAGGAGAGAGAATGCGGTCGTGGTCAGAGGCTGCGTGCCCCTGGAGCGGGACAGGAAGTGCCCTGGATGGAGTGCCGTGGGGAATGATGGTTTGTGAGCCTGGAGGAAGCACACGGACACGAGTGCGCAAGTAAGACGACTGTGGGAAGACCACAGCCTGCATTGGAGTTAATCTGACCTTAAGATGATGGTGTAATCATCGCCCACCTCATAGGCCAGCGTCCAGGGTCAGCACCCACCCGACACTAGCTCGCTCTCTGCCAGCAAGGTCATGCAGCCTGGTAGCCACCGTCTAGGGCAGAATAGACGTGCCCCACATGACTTTTAAGGCCATGGCTATTGACAGGGGCACCACCTCATAGTTCTCCCCAGGAGCAGCTGGTGGGTGGGAACTGCTGGTCTTCCTCCAACATGTAGCGTCAAGTCCTGGTTCCCCCACCCTGACTTCCACTGCCGCCTCCCACTGGGTTTCCACTTCCTCTCAGGCTAGGGAGCAGTGCCAGCCTGGCCTAAAAATAGTCCAGGTTTATCGAGCACTTTGTCCGACACACCCCGCTAAGCACTCCACACTGCGAGCCTCCTCTAATCCGCACCCAAGCCCCAGGGGCGGTTATCTCCGTGTTACCCACGAGACGGATGTGCTGGGAACCACACAGCCCCGTGTCTGCTGGGCAGCCGGAGTGGGGGCTCAGGGCGGGACCCACCGCTGCACTGTGCTCCACCACCGCTGGGGGAGGATAGGGACCGCTGCTGGGTCAAAGCGAGTTGATAGAGGGCTTTGCAACTCGTTGGAGAAGTGCTGTCGAGTCAGCTGGTTCTGGGGCCTGCCCTTGGTTCCAAGCAGCTTGTTTGATGAGCCGAGCTGGCGTCACTCAGTCCTCCAAAGAAACCAGAAGCCCCGTGTGTGTGTGCTGCATGCCCGGGCCCTCACCTCCCTCCCCAGCTCTGTGAGGGGTGTCATCTCTCACCCCAGATAGCAGGGCCACCTCCGCCCTTCCCCTGCGGCTATTCTGGGCTGCTCCCTGACCCTCCTCTCATCCCCTAGCCCCTGCCCCAGCCCTTTGCCAGCCTGGTTACATAACCCTGCAGCCAGGACCCCAGAGGCCAAGCCAGAAAGCAGGGGGGCTAGGCCCCTCCCTCGCCACCAGCAGTGATCAGGCACAGCTGGAGCCCAGCCGTGGGCCAGCCCAGCATGGAGGCAGCCACGGCACCGGAGGCGGCCCCGGCAGCAGGGACGGCAGCAGTGCTGAATGGAGCCAGCCCGGCCGATGGGTCACTTGGACAGGGGGGCCGCCGCCCCAGCCTCCAGCTCCAGCCCCCTATAGAAGGTGACCCATGGTAGTGGGTGGGGCTGGGGGGACCGGGTAGAGTTGCTTGGGAAGGATGGCCCCACCACCCTGACCGCATCTCATTTAGGTGTTGGCAGAGCTAAAGGATTTTGTGGGATTTGTCTTTAGGGTGGAGGGATCATTCACTGGGGGATCCACACCTTTCCCTGGGAGATCGTACTTGTGGCCGAGAGGTGGGGGTGGGGGTTGTCAGTGAATGGGACTGTGGCCCTCCCCAGTGATGAAAGAATGACTTTTTACCTTTAAAGACGGCTACAGAGAGTCCCTGGGTGGCTCATGGCCAGCCAGGAGGGGAATGAGGGGGAGCGGGGAACACAAAGCGTTGGCCCCGGGGGGACAAAGTGCTCTGCAGCCTGGTGGCCCCCTACTCCCCCTTGGGGATTCAATACGGCCAGGACCTACCCAGCAGCCCCTGGTCTGCCTGGGCCGCTGAGCTCCAGGGAGGAGAGCCTCTCCCGGAGGCGCAGGGCCAGGCAGCCATGAGGGTGACGGAGCCTCTCAGGAGCGGTTCTTCCTGCTCCACGTTCTCCGCCCAGGGCCTCTGCCTGACAGCTCTGTGCCGCTCGCCTGGGTGGCCCCTGGAAGCCCAACACAGGTGTGCCTCCCCCTGCACCTGCCTCAGCAAGCCAGAATTGGGGCCCAGAAGCTTGGGGCCCCCTTTTCTTTCCTGGAGCTTCGTTCTTTGTGAGCATTGGCGGAAGTCACCCCGGGAGTGTATGAAGACCTGCAGGAGCGGCCCCTGCACAGCGCCCCAACGTTAAGCGTGACGCTCCAAAGACGGCAAAAGAGAAACTCATGGAAGCGCAGCAAGGAGGCAAGACTGGCAGGTCCAGGGCTGCCGCGCCTCCAGGTGCTACACGGTAGCAGCTGCTTCAAGTTCCCCTGCAAACCAACGAGTGGGACCTAGCTAGCGCTGAACAGAGAGCTGAGACTATCCACAGGCTGTCAGAAGAGGCCGGACCCACACAGAGGCCAGAACAGAGACTCTTTCCACGCCTGAGGTCAAGACCGAGAGAGTTAGACTTCCAAATAGGGTTGGGCGGGCCCAGCTCTTCTTATCACCCAAGGGGAAGAGATTGGGCTTCGGCTGCTGTTTGAATGTCAAGGTCAGAGGTGGGTGGGAGGATGGAAGGGTGGGGTGACTGGGACCGAAAACCAGTGTCTTTTCTGCAGAGGCCAAGGAATCTGCCACAGGCTGAGGGAGGGTGAGTGCCAAGACTCCTCGCTTTCTTCCTGCTCTCCAACCCCCAATCCCAGTGAGTCACTCAGCTTCCCACATGCTCCTCTCCAGCTGCTCCCGGCCTTGCAGCTCAGTGTCCCCTGTCCCAGCCTCTGTGGCCTCAGGGCCACCAGCACCAGAGGCTGCTGGTGATCGGGACACAGGAGACGCTTTGCACAGTGCGTTTGCAGCTGTAGTCTGCGTGGAAAAAGGTTAGGCGTTCAGATCTTAGCTTGGTCCTGTCAAGCCCTCTCATTGGCCCTCCATTTTTCTCATCTGTAGATTGAGGGGCTGCTGGAATGAATGACTCTGACCTCGCAAGGCATGGGGACCCCTAGGAAAAGCTGGTGGAAGCTGGAGTTTCACACAAAGGAACTACGTGCAAGAAAAAAGTTAGGGAAATCTTCAAAACACATATGCTCCCCCCACCCCTCAAATCCTTCAGGGTGCCTTCCCCATGTGGCCTTCCTCACATGTCCACGTGGATGCTCCCACAGAGCCCTGCTGGTCACCAAGGTCTTCCATGGATGGAGGACAAGCCCTCACCCCGGGAGCAGCGCCGCCCTCCTTCCCTCCCTCCCTCTCCCTTCCACACAGAGAGGGCTCCGCTTAGGTGCCAGGGGCCAGAATTGGAGCGAGATGGCAGAACAGCAGGCATGACACGGGAGTTGCGTTCCAGTGGAGGGCGGCAGGTGAGAAGCCCTCGGGAGGTGGCAGGAATGACCCCTTACCGATCCCATAGGACCCCGTCGAACTGCCCCTGCGGGTTGCCAAGACAACGTCACAGCCTCTCTTCCTCCTGGTTTCGAACTGCTGACCTGAGGGGGGGGCTAGCTCCTCCACAACCAAATGCCACGCGGGAAAACGCAAACGAGGGGAATACAAAGTTGTGGAGGTATGCGGTGCGGTGTTTGATGGACGGTTGGGCAAAGGCCTCGCGGTGGGCTGTCGATTGGATTCTGCCGCACAGAGACCCCATGCACCCTGTGACTGGCCCCGAGGGTCCCCAGGCTCCAGGCTCTTCAGGAGCAGAGGGCCCGGTCCCCCGTGGAGTCGTGCTCCAGTTCGTACAGTGCACCTTCAGGTCTGCAGTTGATGGTTTCCTGGTTGCCCGCCACAGGGAAGAGTCATGGGAACACGCGAGTCTGTCCCAGCAGAGGGCACAGGGAATACGCAGGGTCCCCAGCAGGAGTGCACGTGGTGGGTTGGCGCAGCCAAGTAAGGGGAGGAGGGTTCGAGTTCACAGGGCCCCTGAGAGACTGGTTTGACTCGAGATGGGGGTGGTGTAGGGGTTAGGCATTGGGCCACTAGCTGGAAGATCAGTAGTTCACACCACCAGGCACTCCTTGGGGGAGAGACGAGGTCTCTACTCCCACCCAGTGACAGTCTCCGACGCCCGCGGGGGCCATTCTACCCTGTCCCATAGGGTGGGGATGAGGCAGGAAGGGCGGGTGGCCATGAGTTTGAGAAGAGATTTAAGGCAGGCCTTCGACACTAGCAAGACCAACGAATGAGGCCTTGGAAGGTGTTCTGTAGTCAGCTGGAGAGAAGGAGATCCTGGGACCCAGGGACATCCGTTACGGTTGCCAGGCCTGCGTGGACCAGTGTCCCTGTGAGTGGCCATCAGTGTCAAGTCAGCATGTCGCTGCCGGTGGCTTCTGTGGCGTGGGCTCTGCCTCCAAGACCTGGTGTGTTAACAGACCAAAACATCGTCCGGCCCTGCACTGGCTGCGCGGCCATGTGAGCCGCTGCTGCAGGATACTTCGTCCGCCTGTGGCCCGGCCGCCGTGAGACTGGGTGGATGCAAGCGCCAAATGGGTGGCAAGTATTTATGCAGGGTGAGGATTTTCTGGGAGGTGCCGTGAAATGAGAGGACTGAGGGACTGGCGTGGCGTGCAAAAGGCTGGTTATCTTCTCAGGGAATCGACGCGACCCTGAATGAGGAAGACCGCCATGGCTGAGAGGGTGACACGCGGTGGGAACGCGTGAGAGATCTCAAGGGGGGACGGAAGAATGGTCGGTGTGGGAGCAGTAGAGGGAGGAACCCGAGGGATGGGAGGTTTTATTAGGGAGGGGATGCTAGTTGGTGAAAAACATAGGTCTCAGAATTCACAGCGCAAGCTCTTGCGGGGACGCTGTTTGGAGGCATTCAGAGTGTTTCGGCGTCTGACCTACCAGTGTGGGCTGCCCTACAATACAACCTCTAACACACACACACACACACACACACACACACAGAATTGTTTACACGAAGAAGGTTGGGAAAGCATCAAACCTGCAGGTGGCGTGCGCCCAGACGAAGCGCGGGTCCGGGCTGTGAGACCCACAGTTCTGTGGGGTCCCACCTGTGCTGACGGTTTCAGAGGCAGGACCGAGCCCACTTCCCTGGTTGAGGAGCCGAAAACTGGTCGGTGTAAAACTGTGAAGGCACAAGCGCAGGGTCAGAAAGCTAAATAAATACACGAGGATTTTTGAATAATGGACACATCAAATGGCAAAGCAAAAAAAAAGACTTAAAGTTCAAATACCCAAACTCACTGCCACTGAGTTGAATCTGACTGACAGCCACCCTACAGGACCTCCCCTGGGTGTGTCCAAAGCTGTCGTCTTTACAGGAGCAGAAATAGGCCTCTTTCTCCCATGGAGTGACTGATGGGTTTGAACTGCTGACCAGGGGCTCGGGGACACTACAGTCCTAGGGACCCCGAGACTCAAATACAGTCCATAGTTCCTTCTTAGGACAGCATCTGAACGGGAGCATCCCTACCAAACTAACTGCTCTCCTCCAGGAAGTGATTCAGGGATCTAGGCACTTTCCACTGGCGGCTCTCCCTCCCTGCGGCTCTGTGATCTTCTGCATCCAGCCGGCAGAAAGGGAAACGGAGAACTCGCTTCTTAGCAGCCTTGACCCTAAAGCATCCTCATCCTTCCCACGTGTATTTGTTTCACAGAGCAGGGAGGGCTGCTGGGCAGTCACCTCTCGGGGACAACTCCACGCTACGCTGCACGGGGTAGCTGTGAGCGGAGTTCTAACTGATCTCCGTCCCGGGGCTGGGGCCGAGAGCGAGCTGCTTACCGTTCAGATTCTGGAGGACTTGTGGTTATGGGGTCAGAGCAGTGGTTCTCCACCTTCCTCCTGCCTCCACCCTTTCACACAGTTCCTCAAGCGGGGGTGACCTCAACCGTAAAATCATTCTTGTTGCTACTTCATGACTGTTATTTTGCTGCTGTTAGGAATCGGGCACACCCCTGTGAAAGAGTCCTTCGATCCCCAAGGGTTGAGAACTGCTGGGTTAGAGACTGAGCCCCGGGTCCAGCAGCCGAGTCGGAGTGGATAGAAACTCTGGAGGAGGCACACAAGGGGTGGAGAGGCTGTGATATCGCTGATTACATTTCAAAGGTGAGCGGGGCTGTGCTCTCCCCTTGACAGCCAGTCACTCTCCAGGAGCGTGTCCGCATGCACACCTCCACAGACACACACCCGTGCGCAAATCCACAGACACACACATGCACGCACACACGCACCTCCGCTCCGCCACGGTGACTCCCGAGTCCCCACTCTCCAGGCCGTGATGGATACCATCTGCCTGAGCTGGGCAGCCCTCTGGGAATTGCTGGAGAAGAGCCTCTAGCTATGTGGAAGGAAACTATTAGCGGGGATGTGACCAATTCCCCATGGGAATAGAATAAGAAAATGAGCAGAATGGAATTAGGGAAGGACTCCGTGTTTGGGAGGAGTCGGATCTTGGGCCCTCTGTGATCATTTTAAAGAAACAGGCAACAATCTGTCTGGGAGAAGAGTGCATGGCTCAGAAAACAATGGTTCTCTGAGGACTGCCTCTCCCCACCGTCATCGAGGGGAGCACGCCAGGCTCTGTGTCAGGGCTCCAAGCACTGGTTCTTGCCCCTCCTGGAACCCAATAGCAGAAAGACTTTGGGCTTTGGGGTCAGCCCCACTTCCCCCAAGGTCAGTACAATTAACACCTCTCTGGACTGTGCATGTGTAAAAAGAGAGGTCTCAAATGGGCCCTGGCATTAGCACTCTTAGCAGAGGGTCAGATTGCTGTTTGCAGGCAGGTCGGACTGGGCAGGGAGAGGCCTGCAGGACTTGCTGTGACCAGGCATCTGGAGTGGTCACTTGGCAGCCTCCTGCACCTCCTGCTCATCCTCTGTCATCTCCTACCCTCCTGCTCGCCTGGGCCTGGACATCTGTGGAGAGCAGAAGCTCACACTCATCTTCAGAGACACGGGAAGTTCTCGTTACTCTCCTATCACTGTATCATCTTGTTAAGAAGGTTCCCTTAGGCCCTCTGGTGGCACAAACGATTTGCTCTTGCTTACTAACCAAAAGGTCGGCAGTTCACATAAACCCACCAAGTGCTGCGGAAGAAAGACCTGGCCATCTGTCTTTGCAGAGATGACGGCTAAAGAAGCTCTATGACCAAGTTCTGCTCAGTAACAAGAGGGGTCTCTGTGAATCAGAACAGGCTCACTGACTGTGTGTGTGTGTGTGTGTGTGTGTGTGTAAGAAAACTCACAGGAAGAAAGCTATCAGGACAAATGAGGGAAGAAGAGGCTGCCTTTTTTTTTAGTTTTTTTTTTTTTAGGCATCACTGCCCTCAGGTGGTGGGAGTAGGAGGATCAGCCTTTGCTCCTGGGAGCCGGAATTGAACCTCCATCCCAGTGGGCCACAGTCCCGCACACAACCACTACGCCACCGGGGCTCAGCCTGAGGCTGCCTTTTTAACCACCAATCTTTCTCCCCTTTCTCTGCCCCAGTTGGGGGGGTCTCCTGGATAATCCCATACTCCATCATCCCAGTCCTAATTTATACTCTACATAACCTCCCCTCTGCTTTAGCAGAAAGACTGCTA
>PVJH01040654.1:0-15550 GCA_004026705.1 Nesogale talazaci
CTCCAGTTGCCCTGTGGGTGACAGATGAGGCAGGACAGTCTCGGAAACCTACAGGGGCAGTTCCACTCTGTCCTACAGAGGTGCTATGACTTGGAATAGACTAGGTGGAAGCTAGTTGGGTTTTGAGCTTATAGATTAAAGTCACAACAAACAAAATACCTACTAATACACAGGGTCAGTATTTGCTAATGTCTGAAAGATCTCGAAGGTGTAGTTCTTAACTACAAGGAATTTACATGTAGTTAAAGAAATAAACACTAAAGTAGATGATATCATTATATAACACAATGCTGAATTGCTGTTGCTAGCTGCATTAAAAATACAGATAAGACTAAAAATACACATAAACGCACAACTTTAGCCAATGGCTGTAACTTTCTATTTAGTTTTATTCAGATCAACAGTAAGATGCACAATCTATCTGTTTTGTAGTATACACAATATTCCTGGGTACAGATTCGGCAAAGCCTTTACCAGTCAACAGCTAGAATGCATTTGTTAAAAACTATTTTCAAGTACCCGAGTGCCATTTTAAAAGGAAAAGGTATTTGTTCTAACAGTTTTGACCCTGAAAGGGGGAATACATATAACACCTGAATCCTATACCATTTGATGCGTGGTTATGGTAATAAAATTTCAGAGTCCTTATGAAAACAGTCTGCTTCGCTCTGCCCATGGGTGAGAGCATTTGCATCCCTCCTGCCTCTACTTAGTTCTGAGGAGGAAAGCACAAGGCAGAGACGCATGGGTAGGGCAAGAGGGTAAGAGCGTAGAGTGGGACAACGGAAGGACCAGTCAAATCTATCTCTACGTACATATCCCGCCCTTTCCTGGTGTCTTCCCTTAAACTGGTACTCTCCATATAAAACATTCCCAGTACAGATCGAACTCTTTGAATTTAATAGGCCTTTCAATTACGCGTGCAAATAAAACATATGAAAAATGAGGCACCTCAAATCCCTACTTTCCAGTTTTACCAACAGAAAAACCTAGTAACAGCTCCACAGCAACACATCCTTCTAAGGTTCTGTCACAGCTAGCCCCACCGCCCCCCCACACACACACTTGGCAATTCTGTGTATCTACACTGCTGTTTCCTTCTGAACTCACAATGATCTTATAGGACAAAGGAGAATTGCTCCATAGGGTTTATGAGAGTGTCAATATTTATGAAAGAAGAGGGTCTCATCTTTCTTCCACTGTGATTGGCTGGGGAGTTTGAAATAGTATTGGGGGTTAGTACCCCAATACTTAATCGACTGCATCACCAGGGCTCAGAGTAATGTTTAATAGGAGTGAAATCTCACTTGCATACCAAATAAAATCAGAGAAAATCCTTCCAGTTTCACTTTAGATTATATTTTTCTGTTTATAACTTGCATAAGCATTATAATTCCTTAACACTTTAGAAAATTCAGGCATAAATTTCCACTAGATTTTAAGAGTGAATCCTTTCTCCCTATCACCTTACACAAAGAAAGAAACCAAACTTCTAGCCAATCTAAATTAATCTAATATCAATGTCCTCAAACACATTCAGAGTGAGAAAACAAGAATCTGCCCAGGCAAAACCAGAAGCATTTTTTATTATTTTGCTAGCTGATTAAGTTCTCTCATAAGAGGAGGGAAGAGTTAGTTGGGTAATCAGGAAACTTGAGTTCTAGCTTCTCCATTAATGAGCTGTATGCCATTTATCAAGTCATAACCGCTTTAGATCTTAGTTTTACCTTCAGTAAAATGAGAAGGTTAGAGTAGATTCAGAAGTCACAAAATGAAGGTCTATAGATAACTTTGGGCTGGCCCATTCACAAAATTTATGTTTATTTTTTTAAATAGCAATATAACCACATTTTGGAATGGGATATTATTATTTAACATCTCATTTAACTTAGTATACAAATATTTAACAGGCTACACTACACAAATATTTATAATAACAAGCAATGGGAAGTATTTTTAAACAGTATTTATTGTGCTTAGTGTGAAATTTTACACAGCAAATTAAGTTTCTCCACTTGGCGATTTCTACATACATAATTCTATGGCATTTGTTACATTCTTCACAATGTGTCAAACAACATTCTCTTTGTTCTGTTTGTTCTATTTCCACTACCTTAGTTTCTCTGCTTCCTTACATTCTCACTATTGTTTTAGACTAATTGTTGACCTTTGGACCTATATGGCTGTTTAAAATTTTTTTAAATTATTTATTAGTTTTTAAAATAAATCATTTATTGCTGGCTCTTACAGCTCTTACAACAATCCATACATCAATTGTATCAGCACATTTGTACATATATTGCCATCATCATTTCCAAAACATTTTATTTCTACTTGAGCTCTTGGTATCAGGCTCCTCTTTTTCCCTCCTTCCCATCTTCATGAACCCTTGATATATTATTATTTCATATCTTATACCATCTAAGACTGCTCTAAAAATACTGTCTATTTAAAAAAGACAACAGAGTTGAATGAATAAGGAAAACTAAAGAAGTGATAACTCTGAATTACAGTATTGGCAAAGATTCAATACACTGTGAAGGGCCAGAAAAACAACAAATCTGTCTTGTAAGAAGTGCGGCCAGATTGCTCTTTAGAATGTAGGACTGGTCGGATTTCTGGTGTACTTTGGACACGTTATCAGGAGGGATCAGACTTAAAGAAGAACCAGGCTTGGTTTATAAAGTACCGAGTCAGCAAAAAAGAGGAAGCCTCTCGTGGGACAGACTGATAATGCCTGCAACAAGAGGCACAAACCTAGGGCAACTGTGAGACCGGGCTAAGCTCCGCTCCATGGCACAGTCTGTCCAACTGATGGGCTGGAGGGTCAGGGCTGGAATGGCCGCCGCTGCCCCTAACAGCAGATGTCATAGTCACACCAGGTGAGTACCACAAGACTCAACTGAACTGGAAAGAAAGACGAAGCCTCTGGGAAAGAGAATACGACAGAAGGGCAAGTAAGGAACTGTCCTCATGCTCATGTGGAAGATGGCTACCTTAAAGGGTTATTATGAGACGGAAAGAAGAGTTAGGCCTTATCATATAGATCAGTATACAAAATGTAAAACATTTTAATGTGATTACGAGTTTGGAAATAAAAACAAGAGGTTCACTGGACATGAGTGCAATATTAAGTCCATTCTTTTTTGTTTGTCTGTTTTTGTTTTTTGGGGGGGCATCACTGCTCTCCGGTGGTGGGAGGAGGCCCAGCCCCACTGCTGGAATTGAACCCCCGTCCCAGTGGGCTGCAGTCCCGCGCACAACCACTACGCCACCGGGGCTCAGCCCTTAAGTCCATTCTTAAAAATTATTGAAAATATTTGAGATGCAAAGATCTTAGAATTGTTCACTTGGAACTCAATGATCATACAAGATGACATGACAAGTTTGAAGCAATGTTTATCTGGAAACTGATCTCACCAGAAAATAGAAAGACAAAAGTAAATTATAAAGCTGTGCATTTATTAAAAACTAGTTGTTGGAAGGCAGGAAGCTATGCATGACAGGTCAGTTAGACCATTTCAAAAAGTATAGAGGCAAAGGCAATTTTGTTCTTTAAATTGGAAATCCTTTTAAAATATCTTCTTTAGAGGGCTAAGCCCCGGTGGCGTAGTGGTTGTGCACGGGACTGCGGCCCACTGGGACGGAGGTTCAATTCCAGCAGTGGGGCTGGGCCTCCTACTCCCACCACCCGAGAGCAGTGATGCCCCCCCCCCCCAAAATATATCTTCTTTAGAAATAAGAACTGGACAGTGCCCAGGCACTACAACTGAACATTTTGATCTGAGCAAAAGGGGGGAAATACAGAAGAGACTTAAATTTTCATGGAATCCATACTTTCTGGAGCCAGGAAAGTCGAATGCACCTCTGAAACTATTGTCCTGAGATAATCTTTAAACCCTAAACCAAAATTAGGCCCTCAAGTTTTCCTAAACCTAAGCAACGGCTAGATTGTCTGCCTCGAGCATCGTGCTGTTCTTAGACATATCTTAGCTATATGGGATCGAATTGACAACAGTGACTTGAACGGTTAAATAGAAAGACTTAGGAGGTAGTGATTTTATGTCAATGGGGGAGGAATAACTCAGAAAAAAGAGGGGAGAATAGTTTCACAAGCTGAAGAATGTAATTGATACCACTGAATTGGATATGCAGCTATTGTTAAATTGGTATATATTGTTAAATATATATGCTCTATATGTTCTCAACAACAATAATAAATGATTTTAAAATGTTTGTTTAACTACGTGTCAATATAATTAAAATTGCAATGCCAAGATGTTTCTGAAAGTATTTCTAAACTGAGTGACAGGTTAATGGATCCCAAACATCCTAGGACCATAAGGAAATTTAGAGATCACTTGGTCCCATGTTCTCACTTAGAAAAAGAAATTAAATACAACAAGGAGGAGAAAACTAGGAACTAGGCCCTAAGGAAAAATGGTGGGAGTCTGAGCTTTTAGCTCTCAGAAAATAACCCATGAGAATGACTGGAGACAGTGTTGACAACAGAGGTCATAGGACCTTGTCCTTTCAGATGGGCATCATGCTGTTAAAGGTGAAGGACGCACTGGGTTTACCAGCTTCTCTTTCACACTGTCAGTCTGTCCACACATGGTGATGTGGCAAAGTGATACTGAGTCTTTGACTGTTGAGAATTCCACTCGGTCATTCAGGAAACTGGGTAGTAACTCTAATTAAACAAGTTCTCAAACTCAAGACATTTTTACCCACTCACCTAACTCTAACAGAAATGAGGAAACAGTTGACCAGTTTCAACACTTTTTATTTTTCTGAGAGCTGAAGACAGTAGCATTTTTCCCAGCAGTCTTTCTATCACCTCTCCATGGCCAACCAGTCAGTAACTCAGAGAAGACAATATAAGTGAGTCAGTTCCCATTTCAAAACACAAAGCTAAAATTTAGGTTATGTCGGGGTCTGGTGTCAACCTTGTCCTTATCTCCCCTCCTTATGGCTTGGGCTGCCTCTCTCTGCTCAGGGACTCAGCGAGACTCTGTACTCCATGCATTCTGAGTCAGAGGTTCACTCAAGATCTCTCACTTCTCCTAGTTGAGGACCAAGAAGCACTCTTGCTAAGGATAAGAAGTATCACATACTATGTGTGAAATAGCACACTGTAATAAGTGGGGGAAAGACACTGGCAATAAATATGAAAGATAAGCACACATGATCCTATATGAAAGACTACGGTACAGATCTGAAAGGATAAGATCTAATTTCTGTTAAATAAATGGCCAAAAGGGCTGAGCCCTGGTGGCGTAGTGGTTGTGTGCTGAATTGCAGCCCACAGGGTTGGCAGTTCAAATCAAGCAGCAGCTCTCCAGGAGCAAGTCTGGACTTCCTACTACCACCAGGGCAGTAATGCCACACACACACACACACACACACACACACACACACACAAAAGGTAAGTAAATGGCCAAAAGTTAAGAACAAATAATTCACATGAGAAATACAAACCTCTAAAGGTGTCGCTTAGTCAATTAAATTAGCAAAAATAAACAGGTGTTGGGCTGAGCCCTGGTGGCGTAGTGGTTGTGCGTGGAACTGCGGCCCACTGGGATGGAGGTTCGATTCCAGCTCCATGGAGAAAAAGGCTGGGCCTCCTACTCCCACCACCTGATGCCCCCCTCCCAAAAAAATTAAATACAGTATAGAACATAGGTACAGCTATAAAAGTCACTCTACTAATAGAATTATTATTTCAAAAAATAACTTAAAAATAAAATAGTATTAATGTAAAGATGAGTAAAGTTACACTGGATGTAACACACTAAAAATTTAAATCCACACTTGAAGAGTTGTAAAATATGGCACTTGAAGAGTTGTAAAAATATGGCATTCAAATTGGATTTATTATCATATACACAGTACAGATGACTAGCATATAGGTAAGTACATGAAAAAATATTTATGAAACTACACTAAGTAAACAAAAGGAACCTAAGCATAAGATGGTTTAAGCTATTTAAAATGATGTTTTATAATGAAAACAAGTATAAGAGACCAGAGAGATGTTATAGTGAAAGGTTTCTTGGTCCTTATTTGCTAGCTTTGCTACTTTTACTTATGTTCCTCTGGAGCCTTATTTAACCACAATTTGGGGTACTCTCTGATTTTGTGCCGCTGAAATAAAAATTAAAAAAAATAAATACCCAGGGCTGAGCCCCGGTGGCGTAATGGTTGTGCGCGGGACTGCAGCCCACTGGGATGGAGGTTCAAATCCAGCTTCACAGGAGCAAAGGCTGGGCCTCCTCCTCCCACCACCAGAGGGCTATGATGCCCCCCCCCCCAAAAAAAAAAGAAAAAGAAAATAAACACCCAGTAGATTTTCCCAAGTTAATTTTTTATTAGGCCAGCCCTGGGGTCATAATTTAGAGGGATATATGGTCAGAGCTCATTTACAATTTCAGGTTATTGCTTAGAAGGTCAAAGATGCTCTATAATTTTTTTTGTTTGCTTTTTTGGGCATCACTGCCCTCTGGTGGTGGGAGTAGGAGGCCCAGCCTTTGCTCCTGTAGAGCCACTGCTGGAATTCAACCTCCATCCCAGTGGACTGCAGTCCCGTGCACAACCTCTACGCCACCGGGGCTCAGTGACGCTCTAGAATTTTTAAGAGAGCAAACTGTTTATCATTTAACACCCCAAGAATGCAACAAGTTCAATTACAAGGATTTGTCATAAGATAGAGTTATCAGATATATTCTCAAGGTAGGGAAAATGTTAAGATAACAGTAGCTAGTAATGGCACTAAACAAGGAAGGTAGGACCTTGTCTCTCATTAGCTTCAGATTCTGTCTCTGCCTTCCCTCACTACTGTGCCCATAGGACTCCTTAACATAGAAAGGCGAAGAAAAACACCTGCCTCCTCAGGTGACTCCTCAGGCTGGCATCCAAGGAGTTATCTAACTGGTACACAAAGGAATAAATGAACCTTTTGAGTGACAGGTAATTTTTAAATATCACCTAAGCAGTAGGCCTTTCCATCCTGGATAGAATACAAAAAGAGTTTATATTCACATATTTCAACCTGGAGGATCCATAGTGGGCTCTTATTTTAAAGGATCTGTGGCCAATGGGTTGAGGAAGTACACGATTACCTCAATCCAATTGAGGAACTGTCATGAAGACATGTCCCATGAGTATCTAGGCAAGAGAAAGACAGGAAGGCAGGGAGGCAGTAAGAAGGAAAGCACAGATGAAAAGAAGGGAGGGGGAGAATGAAACAATTATGCTTACTGGATTACTTTAGATGGGTAAAGAGGTTAAAAATAGTTAAAACTGGGTGAGCCCCGGTGGCGTAGTGGTTGTGCGCAGGACTACGGCCCACTGGATTGGAGGTTCAAATCCAGCAGCAGCTCCCCAGGAGCAAGGCTGGGCCTCCTACTACCTCCAGGGGGCAGTGATGCCACACACACACACACACACACACACACACCCTATGGAGAACAGTTCTCCCTGGACACATGAATCAGAACGGACTCAACAGTAACTTTTTTATTTTTAAGTTTAACATGGAAATTGGTGAAGGAATTCACACTTGAAGTAGTATTCCCACATATACGAGGGGGGTTTCAAAAAATTCATGGAGGGCGGAGCCCCAGTGGTGTAAGTGGTTGAGTGCGGGACTGTGGCCCGCGGACTTGGTGGTTCAAATGCAGCGGCGGCTCTCAGGAGCAGCACTGGGTAGCACCCACAACCACCAGAGACAGTGTTGCCCATAAAAAAAACAAACAAACAAATTCATGGAAAATAGAATTTAAAGATAACGAAAACTTCCCACAAGTTTTTTTGTTTGTTTGCCATGTACACCCTGGACAATTTCAAGGATAGTGAGTTTGGGAGGAGGCGGGAAGCAAAGGCTGTATAGAGAGCAAAACTTTTCAGATTAAAAATTCAAGCATGCATCTGAAATTTTCCTTCTGATTCCGTGCTTAGCTAAGACAACTTCCAGTGATCTCAATGACGAATGATTATGAAATCCACTCTCACACTTTATCCAAGTTTGTGTGTCCAACATATTACTGAATAGTATATATCATTTCTGAAGAGACAACCCCAAACCAAAACCCACTGCCATGGAGTTGATTGTGACTTACAGCAACTCTGCATAGAGTTTTAAGGCTATAAATCTTTATGGGAATAGATAAACTCATCTTTATCCCATTAAGTAGCTCGTGGCTTTGAATTGCTGACCTTGATGCTAGCAGTTCAAAGCTTACCCAACAACTCAAACCCACAAACTCACTGTCATGGAATCCTCACCAACTCACAGGGACCCTACAGGACAGGACTGAACTGCCCCTGTGAGTTTTGGAGACTTTAACTACTAAAGGGAGTAGAAAACCTCATCTTTCTCCTGAACTGCAGTTGGTGGTCTTGAACTGCACACCTCAGTCCAATGTGTAACCACACCACCACTTGAGCTACCTAAAAAACACAGCATGGTTTCTGTCCCTCTCTCTTGGATTAACCACGTGAAGGGAGAGTCAGCTTCCATGTCATGGAGAAGCTCACATGATGAGGAACTGCAGCCTATAGCCAATGAGAAGCTGAGGCCTCTCACCAATTGTCATTCATGTAAGCTTAGAAATGAATGGTCCACCTGAGCCAAGCCTTCAAATGACTGTTGCCCTGGCTTACATGTTAAAAAAGATCCTACACTAAACCCACCTAACTATGCTGCTCCCAAATTTCTGACTCTTAGAAACAATGTGGGGGAAAAATTTAAATTTGTTTGTGTAAAGCTGTTAAATTTGAGAGTAATTTATTACATAGCCATAAATAACATGATAATACAAACACGAAATCAAGTAAATTCGATGAAGAACTGTGGCATGTGATAATACCAGAATTCCATGTACTACTAAGAGAGGGAAAAAATTAAAAGGGGTTTGTTGCCCAAGTCCAAAGCAGGTTAAAGGCAGTTCCAATGGAAAGAACTGCTATTTTTTTTCTGACACTAATCTTAGTATTGTCACAGTCGGAAAGGCCCCATCAGAAGAGTTCTAATATAGTGCCTTCCCACTAATGATATTATCTACCCAAAGCCAACAGACAGGGAAGAGCGGAGGGTGGGTTTCAAGTAAAAGGCAACCACTGGGAGGGTATTCAGTGCTCTATCTATGCAGTCAAGGGTTAACATTGAAGCAGCAAACTTATCCCCAGATATATATGCCTGGGACTAAACTGAGATTCACAAGATTCTCTGTGAGTTTTCCTTACCTCTAAATTCTGAGATAACTGATGCTCACTGAATGCCGATATTTGTATGAATAAAAATGAAGGGATTTAGCAAATCTTGTTCTTGCACACAGTTGTCAAAAAAAATCTGACCTTTACAACAGGAAAAAGAGGGAGGATTTAAAAGATTTAAAGAAGAGGCAGTGACTGTCTGATATATAACAAACCTTTGAAAAATTATGAAGCAGTGAAAATCCCCTACAGGTCCCAACAAAATGTGTCCAATTTGCATTCCAGCAAAGCTCTCCATACATCCCATTTTGCTCCTGTGTGTACTTCCTGGCAAATAAATCCTGAAGAATAATCCCACTGGGACCTAAATCTGATCTCTGATATATTACTGCTCCAGAGCTCCAGACCTGGCTCCACAAACTGCCTTTTTGGTACCAAATAACTAAATCAAAGTCATCCTGATAAGCTTTGAAAACAGGAAATGTGAGGAGTGGTTTAATGAATGTTACAACTCAACCTATTATAGACTATAGTACATTACTGGAAGAAAGAGAAAACCCTCCTGCTTTTATATGCCCAAATCTCTCAAGATCAAATCCAGACATACCTGTCACTCACCACACCTGACTATAAAGCCTTATTCAACACCTGGCTCTGATCAAATGGCTCCGCTGCAATTGTAAACCAACACCAACGTGAGTTGATGGGAGTGGCAAGGCAGGAGGACTACAGGGGAGACTACAGTTTTATGTTTACTTTAAAAGCTGATCTAAATGTATGCTGTGGTTTTTTTTTCTGGGGGGGGGGGTCATCACTGCTCTCCGGTGGTGGGAGTAGGAGGCCCAGCCCCACTGCTGGAATTGAACCTCCGTCCCAGTGGGCCGCAGTCCTGCGCACAATCACTACGCCACCGGGGCTCAGCCCTATGCTGTGGTTTTAAAGCAACCAATGGCAGCAAATAATATTGACATATATTCTAATTAAAAATATTGTAAGGAAACATTGTAAGGCAATGAATACATTATAATAACAAAAAAGGAAACATTTCTAAAAAGATTTTTTAAAATATCCTACCAGCTAACATAAACTAGAGAAAAAAAGAAAGTTAGTTTTTTAGAGACGAGTGTCTTAGACGAGGTGTGTCTTAGATTCCAACATCAATTTTCTCCTTTCATAAGGAAAACACAGTATTCACAAATGATAAATTTGAACAGAATGCACTGAACTATTAACCACAGGAAACACTATTAGAAAAATCATAAAATATATGGATACAGGAAGTGGAAATTAAGAGACTGAAAAAAATTAGGGTAAGAAAAAAGCTCTCTAGGGCTGAGCCCCGGTGGCGTCGTGGTTGTGCGCGGGACTGCGGCCCACTGGGACGGAGGTTCAATTCCAGCAGTGGGGCTGGGTCTCCTACTCCCACCGCCGGAGAGCGGTGATGCCCCCCCCCTCCCCCCCCCAAAAAAAAAGCACTCTAGAAACTCAATAGCTTGATAGGGAAGACATCAAAATAAGAAACCTGCCACAGCCAATATCTGTGTCCAATAGCATACATGCAGTATTTGAGTAACAACAGAAATCAGTTCACGTAGCACGTACAAAGATCCAGCCACTCGTCAGGAATTAGCATGAACCCTATCTCTTGAAGGTTATTCTGAAAACACAAAAAGGCAAACTGGCAAAGGTAAAGCATCCTGACCCTCCTGCACAATCATAAACAGAGCCCGTGGGGAGGATGCACGGGACTGAATGCAGCCTGGTATATACAACTCTTTCTAAATAAACCAACTGGCCTGTGGAAGTGCATGATAACTGAATGATGATATGTGAGTCTTATCTCAATAAAATTAGTGTGAGAGGTGGGGGGTGGAGAGAGAAGGGATAAGAGACCAGTGCCTGGTCCAGGATATGATGGCAAAAGAAACTAGAAATATGCCCACTAATACCAAAGTTTCAAAGTGTCACTGGTACGCTTTTTGTCAATCCTGTGTCAGCAACCTATATCCGTTGTGATCACTACATTTACTGCAGATGTTAAAAACAGCCACATTTAGCATATTTACTTTAATAGTTTTAAAAACTTTGCTCAAACTCCAATACCTTATTTAACCTAAAAGAGTCATCTGAAGAGTTCAGGGGTGAAACATGTCAAGAGATCCAGAAAGACTGAACAGAGCTTTTATCATTAAACCCCTAACTGATCTTAAAAGCACTGATAGATATAATAATTTTTTCTGTTATTTTTGTTTTTTTTTAATTTTTCTTTTCTTCTAAAATTTTTTAACCTGAAAAATAACATGTGTTGGTGAAGATGAAGAGAAATGGACCCTTCAGTGCTGGTGGAAATGTAAGTGGCTCAGTCACCATGGAAAACATTTGGCAGTTCCTCAAAAAGTTAAACATAGTGGTTGTGGGCGGGACTGCGGCCCACTGGGTTGGAGGTTCAAATCCAGCAGCAAGGCTGGGCCTCCTACTACCACCACCAGAGGGCAGTGATACCCAAAAAACAAAAACAAAACTAAACAAAAAGTTAAACACAGAATTACCATACGATTCCAAATTCCACTTAGGCATATACCTAAAAGAATTAAAAAACAGGTGCTCAAATAAATACGTGTACAATTACCAAATAGAGAAAAAGTCAGGCTTTTCCCACCAAATTTAAGAGAGAAATAGTTATTGAGTACCAGGAGGCTGGCTCTAAGGCAGTATCTGTGCTGACAACTATGTCCCATGTGCTGACAACTATGTCCCATAAAAGCATAAACTGAGAGTTAGCTCCATTCACAATAATTAAAAAAGTAAACTTCTCTAATAAAAAGTGATCTTTAGGGCTGAGCCCCGGTGGCGTAGTGGTTGTGCACAGGACTGCGGCCCACTGGGACGGAGGTTCAATTCCAGCTGTGGGGCTGGGCCTCCTACTCCCACCCCCAGAAAGCAGTGATGCCCAAAAAACAAAAAAAGTGATCTTTAATAGTATTACTACTACGCATTTGCTGTCAACTTAAATCAAAGCATTTAAAAAATTACTCTTCCAAAAAAAAGTTACCCTTTAGGATTCAGGTGCAATCTCTACAACTGTTTTTCTAGATGAAGTTTATTGCTGATACACATGGGCAGGCTGTGCAATCTCCTCCCTTCAGAGCTGATGACTCATGCCCTCCGTTTCCATCACCCTAAGGTGACCTTTGAAGAATAAAGTTGTCAGGGATTTCCTCTGGCTTGGATCCACAACCAATACTTGAAGGAGGAGGAGCCAAGAAATCAAATGACGCATTCCATTGGCGGCACAAGGCACGAATGCTGAGGAGCGAGGATACTACTTTGAAGACTAAAGTGTGCCTGACCCAAGCCATAGTATTTCCAACGGCCTCATATGCGTGTGCAAGTTGGACACGGAATAAAGAAAACGGAAGAAGAAACAATGCACTTGAATCGTGGGGCTGTTAAAGAATACCTGAAAGTACCATGGGCTGCCGAAAGAACGAACAACTGGATCTTGGAAGAAATACAGCCAGAATGCTCCCTGGCTGGTGCAGGATGGGGCAGTGTTTCCTTCTGCTGTGCACAGAGTCACTATCCCTTGGAACCAACTGATAGCACCTAGCCCCAATGACAGGACCATCAGTAATATAGCACATGGCCTACTCTCACGTCTCCCCCTTACTCATATCTCTGCGTAGAGTACTGAAAGCCAATAATTCGCATACTTTGTTGGATTTTTAATTCCTCTCAGCACTACATTTCTGAATTTCCTATCCCCAAGTAAGACCTTTAGCTTGACCAACTAGACAAAAGATCCATAAAAACCTGATGAATTCTATTCTCACACGTTAGCAACAATCTAATCATATTAAAGTGTTGAACCAGGCTTTCCAACAACGACCAATATGCATCCTGAAGAATGTACTACAGAACAAGGTCAGACAGCCTAGGATTCTTGGGATGTGCTAAAAATGTCCTTTGTTAGACATAATAGAATCATAAAAGGAAAGTTTTCCTGATGGACTTGTGCTTAAAGTAATAATAATAATGTGCATTCAAGTACGAAAGGAACCCTTGTGGTGCTAGACTGTGCTAATCCTACATGACTCAACAAACCTAAATATCACAGATTGCCAATTGCAAGGTTGTCAATTCAAAATCACTAGCTGCTCCACAATATAAAGGTGTTGCTATCTGTTCCTGTAAAGACATACTGATTTGGAAACTCTATATATGGTTGCTAATAGCAATAGCATTTTATTAGTTCATTAATTTTAACAAATATACCAAACTAATAATGTAAGATATTAATAATAAGGGATACTGGGTATGGGGTATATGAAAATTTACTATACTAGCTTAACAACTTTTACAAATCTTAAAAATTAGAAAATATATGCAAAAGTACTTCATGAATTTTAAAGTTTGACAAATTATAAATGACCACACATTCCAGTAGACAACCCCTTATGTAGACTGTTGGTGGGTAGGCAACCATTTTCAGTAGCTCCAAGAACAAAGACAGCATGAAGAGTACAACCCAGGGGTGGAAGAGGCCACAAGTCTAGCCCCAGAAACATCCCAGCTGCTTCCTGCTAGCTGGTGTCTCATGCCCGACTTTCCATAGAGTTGATTTTCTTTGAAAATATTCTTTGGATAAATATTTTTGCCTCTCAACCTATGTTACAAAAAGTATGGTTACTTTTTTTTTTTTTGGTTGCTTTTTAAAAAAGAGTCTCTAAGCGGGTATGTATTTTCATGTAGACCTCCAAAAAGTCGAGTGTGAGTTATGGTCACGGCTGCTTACTGGGTCCATTTCCTAACTGGAAGAAACATCTGATTTCTACTCTCAACTTCAGATGTAAGACAGACAGACAAAGAGACAGAATACAACATGTGTGCCCAACCCTTGCCAACTCCTGTTCTGTCTGTAAAAAAAAATACTCATCGTAGAAAGCAAGAGTTACAAAAGTACAGGAAATTGCTTCTCAGACAAAAGACAACACTTCCTTTCCCAGAACAATCCATCTCCCACACTGACATCCTGCTTCTGCTATATTTACCCAACCCAAAGCTGCCGATGATATACTTCCAGCTGCACTCCTTCCACATGGTCCTGTCACTCAGCGCGAGTACTCAGAAGGGAATCTGTCCAGAGGGCAGAGCCTAGAAATCACTACACACTAATCCATGCTTCCTCTACCGCTAACCTTCAGAGTAAAGTGAGACAAAATATGAGCAGCATTACTCCCTGTTTATTTTGGAAGTGACTGGGGAAACAAGAGGTACTTCATTTTATATAGTTGCTAATTTTGACTTTTCATGTGGTAGTCAATGGAGGTGCCTAAACAATGAAGGGATTGAAATGGAAGGTTAAAAATAACTCAACAGGGGCAGAGGGAAGGGAAAAAAGAGAAGCTGATACCAAAGGTTCGAATAGAAAGTAAATGTTTAGAAAATGATGATGGCAACATATGTACAAATGTGCTTGATACAATTTAAGTATTGAATGTTTTTTGTTTGTTTGTTTGTTTTGGGGTATCACTGCCCTCTGGTGGAAGTAGGAAGCCCTGCCTTGCTGCTGGAGAGCTGCTACTGATGGTATGTTTTAAGGACTGCAAGGATCCAATAAAATGATGCTTAAAAACCTCTAAACGGGCTGAGCCCCGGTGGCATAGTGGTTGTGCACGGGACTGCGGCTCACTGGGTTGGAGGTTCAACTCCAGCAGCAGCTCTCCAGGAGCAAGGCTGGGCCTCCTACTCTCACCACCAGAGAGCAGTGATGCCCCCACCCCAAAAAAACTAAACAGGCTGAGCCGCTGTGGCGTAGTGGTTGTGCGCGGGACTGCGGCCCACTGGGACGGAGGTTCAATTCCAACATTGGGGCTGGGCCTCCTACTCCCACCACTGGAGAGCAGTGATGCCCCCCAAAAAACAAAACAAAACAAAAAAACCAAACAACCTCATTAATGCTTGTCAGCCAAATAGCATCACGGACTAGTCCTTCCCCTACCCAGCCCACTAGGATCAGACCATCAAGTCACCCTGGTGGTGGTGGTGGTGGTGATGGTGGTGGTGTTGTGGGCCACTGACTCGCTTCAGACCCATAGCTAACCTAAGCACAAGAGATGACACTGTCGGGTCCTGCACCACCCTCACAACTGTCCCTATGCCTGTGTCCCTTGTGGCCGCCATAATGCCAATCTGTTTGCTTGAGGGACTTCCTCTTTTTCATCGCCCTTCATTTTACCAAACATGATGTCCTTCTCCCAACTGCTCTTTCCTGAAAACACATGCAAAGTGTTTAAGACAAAGTCTCACCATTCTCGCTTCCAAAGAGCACTCT
>PVJH01040655.1:5192-15673 GCA_004026705.1 Nesogale talazaci
GCAAATGTCTTCCTCCCAAACTTGTCTTCCAAACCTCCCTCTGCTGAGGATCATGACAGATGAGGGCTGTCCCCCCTGGTCCAGCCCAGGAAAGACATTTTTAGATGGAACTAAAGTAGAGCTTTCACGTTGTCGTTGTAAGAGTTGAAGGCTTGTCTGTACTCGGTTGAGTTGGGAACGGTGAGGACAGGGCCATGAACATGGGGAGGAGACCCCTCTGAAGGAGTAAGGAGACCAGGTGGCAGGGTGGTTACTTGTTGAACTGCTAAACTGCAAGTTCAGCTGTTCGAAACCCCCAGCCCCTCCTTGGGAGAATAAAGGAGGCCTTTCTCTCCCATAAAGAGTAACAGTGTTAGAAACTGAGAGAGGCAGTTCTACCCTGTCTTACAGTCTTGCTAGGGGTTAGCATTGACTGGATGACAGTGAGGTTGATTTGGGAATTGTGGTGGTGGTGGTGGTGGTGTATGTCTAGACAATGTCTTATGGTGCTGGTGGCCATGCTACAGGCACAACTTACCCATCCTCCAAAGTGACGGGGGCTCTTTCAATCAACTCCTGTTGAATAGCTAGGCTCACCCAGAAATGGACAGTTTTAGTCCCCACACCTCCAAAGCAACCTGGTCAAAACATGAACCCCTTGCAAATGTTCAAGACAGTTCTCAACCTATGGATCTCGACCCCCTTGGAAGTCAAAGGACTCTTCCACAGGGGTTGCCTGATTCACAGCAGTAGCAAAATCATAGTTATGAAGTAGCAATGAAAATAATTTCATGGTTGGGGGTCACTACAACATGAGGAACTGTATGAAAGGGCTGAGGCATTTATGTAGGTTGAGAACCACCAAGTTAAGGTAACATCCAAATTGTTCAATTTAATCAGTCTCAAACAGTGAAACATTGAGCATGTAGTAAATATTGACAGTTTAAAATAAAACTGTTTGATTACTTTTTAAACTGTAAATGTAAAACTAGATAATGAGAATACATATAAGTGAAAGGTGGAGTGGCAGTAAATTGGGAATGGAAAATTTTTTTCTTTATAAGATCATTTTATTGAGAACTCTTACAACTCTTGTTATAAACCATACATCAATTATATCCAACATATTCTTTGGGTATGGGCTTTTTCTTCTTTTTTCCTTCCCTCCCCCACCCCCAACCACCCTCGTGGCCCCTTGATAGATTGTAGATTGTTTATTATTTTCAAATCTCACTCTGACCACCATTTCCCTTCCTCTCTAGTTTCTATTGTTCTTCCCCCTGTCTAGGGTGTGTGTGGTTAAGTGTCATTCATTATGATCAGTTTCCCCCTCCCTCCTCACCTCTCCTCACCCTTCCTCTCACCCTTTTAGTATCTCTCTTCCATTCCTGTCACTGTGTTCCATGTGTTGTGATGTGTTGTGAGTTTTATCTCTTGCCCATACCTATGTACATGCTCCATGGAAATCTTCTTCTTCTTCTTCTTCTTCTTCTTCTTCTTCTTCTTCTTCTTCTTCTTCTTCTTCTTCTTCTTCTTCCATCACTGCCCTGGTGGGAGTAGGAAGCACAGCCTTGCTCTTGGTGAGCTGCTGCTGGATTTGAACCGCCAATCCTGTGAGCTGCAGTCCCACACACAACCACTGTGCCACCGGGGCTCAGTCAGAAATCTTCTTGATGGAGAAAATATGAGAAGAGAGATCTAAATATCATATCAGCCTGGCCGCACTGTAGGCCAGGGAAGGAGCTCTGTAGATAAGGGAGCACGTGCAAAGGCCCTGAGGCCGTAACACATCTGGACTGAAGAACAGAAAAATGCACAGCAATGAAGGGAAAGAGCATGGAGAGGGCTGCAAGGAGGCTGAGACAAAGCTTGCGGATTTCCGAAGGCCATTTGGGTTGAATCCTTGTGCTCGAGGAGGTTGACCACTTTGAACAATTATCCATAGTTCTGATTTCTAGATAGGAACAGCCAAGGGCATTCCCCAGCACATCCGCAGAGGAAGGGAAGGGAGGGAAGGGTACTTATTTTCCTGTCTTCCTTCTCGCAGGATCCCATTTCTCTACCCAAGGTCACAGCTTCTGTCTCTACTTCTCATTACTGGGTGCTTCCTCCTTCACCCCTTCGGACCATGGGATAGTGCCACCTGCTGCCAGCCTCGGGTATTGCACAATTCTCGTAGTTCCTCTGTGGGTCTTCGAGATGCAAAGTCCCTTTATTTAACTCTCTCTCCAGTTTTCCTAATTTGAGTGTGTCATCTGTTTCCTCATGGGATCCCTGCTGGCACATCATAATAAGGTGTTCAATTTTTTTTTAGTAATCTTAAGTCCTTGGATAGCGATTTTCTACTCTATGAAGCTACATCGCAGAGTTTTTTTTTTCTTAATTTTTGTGTTTTATGAAACGTTTGATAAAAAGAAGCCCCTTGGCATTCAGCTGATTTCGACGAAGGAGAGCTGCCCTATAAGGATTCCAAGGTCGTAGGCTGTACGCAAGCCACGTCGTTCTTCCCAAGGGGACTCGAATCACCCACCCTTCTGATAGCATCTCAGCGCTTAACCACTGCACCACGAAGACACCTCAGGAAGCGCATAGTGATTTTATACAACATAGGGAACACAGCTAAGTGATCGCTGGGAGACTGTCAGCCTGTGGTCAAGCCGTGATGTTCACACTGCCGTCAGCATTCTTCCCAGGAACGGCCCTCTCTGGGGAGCAGGCCCTCGCTGGAAAACTCGGGCCCCTCTCAGGTTAAAAACTTCCTCTTCACCCTAGTGTCGGTTGGAAATGTCTCGGTCATAACCATATTTAGTCATAACCATATATATATATATATATATATATATATATATATATATATATATAATGAATATAAATATCCTAAATAGCTGAGAGTCTACTCCTGACATACTTGTCTGGGAAAACTGGGCAGAGACAGCATGACAAACACACACACACACACACACACACACACACACACACCCTCCCCCGACCCCCAACCGGGAAAAAAACCCTGAAACCCTTTTGCTTCATTTGAGTGGACATTGGCTACTTCCCTTCATCTCCGTCCAGGAGCCATCCGGTCCCCCAACTGGCAGTGTAGGAGCAGCCACTTGCTGAGACAGTGTCCGCCCTAATCACTGCATGTCATGTTGGGGGGTGGATCCGCCCGGGAGGGGAGGGAGGGGGGCGGGGGCATTGTTTTGTTTTCTCTTCTCATGTGTGTTTCCTTCATCAAGATAATGTAAATTTGCTGACAAAGGGAAATGTAGACACAGCCCGCCCCAGGGAAACCGGAGGTCAGTGAGAATTGTCCAGTGTCACGAAAAGGCAGGCTGAACGTGTGCCCACGGCCATGTCTCCCTGCGCGGCTCGGCCAGGTTCCCAGGCACCGCCGGGCATGGAAAATCCCCCGGTGGCTTTCTCCTCACACCTCCTGAGAAGTGGGTGGGCTCTTAAAAAATGCACCACTGGAGAAGGAGAGGATGTCGGGCTGGTTAAAAATAAAACTTATCAGATGAGAATTAAACCCTGAGAATGTTATCTCTCCCCGCAGGAGGGTGGAAAAAAAAAAAGGCCTGTCAAGGAGAACACAGGCCACAGGATGAATAAGCATAAAAATAGAAGGAAATGACCCAGCCAACCGCTGGAGGAGGCCCTACAAGGTGCTTACCCTCCAGGATGGCTGGACTCCTCCCCGCTGACTCCCCAGGAGAGCTTGTTTGGGCTGATAACCAGGAGGGATACCCAGAAACCAGCCGGGCTCCTTACTGTAGAGGGAAGGGGCCTTGTCTGTTCCCCCTGCACCCCGTGGTTCTCAACTTTCCCAATGCCAGACCCTTCCATACAGTTCCTCATGTTATAGTGACCTCCAACAATAACGCTATTTTCGTTGCTACTTTATAACTGTCATTTTGCTACTGTTATGAATCGAGGGGACCCCCAAAGGGGTCTCGACCTACAGGTTGAGAACCACTGCGCTACACCTTTCAAGTCTGTTTGGATCCCACCCGCACCCCCACCCCTCTGTACGTTGGATTATCTTTAAAAAAAACATTTTTTAAAATTTTACTATGGCAAAATAAAAGTAGCAAAAGTAATGAGCATAGATATGATAGACAATGAACTTTAAGTGTAAACAATTCCCCAGCCTCACCATAGTGCTTGGGTTGCTGAAAATACTTTGCCATAAAGCATGCTACTAGGCTTTGCTAGCGATTGAATTGTGGCTCTCAAAATATGTCAACTGGGCTAGGCTATAGTTCTCAGTGCTGTATCGCTATCCTCCATTTGTGATCCTACGTGATGTGTGATGTGTGTCGCAAATCCTAACCTCTGTGCTATTAATGAGATGAGATTAGGGGCAGTTATGTTCATGAGGTGGGAAATAACTTGCAGGATTCAAATATATGTGGAATCCATCTCTTTTGAAATGTAAGAGAGAGTAAACATCTCAGCAGAGATTAGAGGAACCTGTGATCTCCCAGAAGCAAAGCTGAGTCTGGTTTGGACCCAGGGTCCCTGCATGGCAAACTCAGGGGGAAACTGACAGCAAGAAGACAGCAGAAAAATCAAACTTTTCTCTAGGGTCATTTTCCTTTTTTCAGATTTACAGCCTCCTAAACTAGATTTCTATTTACTTTTAAAAATGCCTTTAACTGTTATTACAGTGGCATTAACTATCTCCCACCCTTACTAAACGTATGGCCTTTAAGATGTGTACAGGTGCATGGAAACGTGCTTGGGGAATTTCTCCGGCCCAGGTAGCAGACTCTCTAGAGCCCTGGTAGTGCTGTGGCTTAGCTCTCAGTTGCCGATGGAATGACCGGTGGTTCAAAGCCTTCAGAGGGAAGAAGGTGAAGCCATCGACAGCTTTTGAAATGTGTAAAATAGTTCTTCTCTGGCTGATAGGGTTTCTGAGTCAGAACAGAATCCATGAGGGTGGAACAGAGTTCCCGAGAGTGAGCTCATGTGGCTACTGACAGAAATGGTTGGAGGGTTGATTGTTCTTAGAAGTGCCTCAGAAGAAAGACCTGGCAATCGGCTTCTAAAACTCGGAGTTGATGAGGAGTCAGTGCCAACTTAACCGCAACGGGTATGGGGTCTTAGTGAATTTTTCACGATTCAGACAGTTGGTGAATACTTCGCCCTCCCTCAGTGTCTGTCTTGCTCAGTTCTCCTCATCCTAACCCAGCCCTTAACCTCAGCCCTGAGTGAAGGGGAGCGAAAGAGAAGGCCTCCGATTCCCAGAAGGACTTGCAGTCTTCGAAGCTCCCTGGAGCCATTCCTCCCTGTTCCATTGCGTCACTATGAGTCAGAATCCACTCGGTTGCAGGGAGTTTGAGGTTTCAGTTTTTTAAATTCAACTTGACAGTAACTGATATGGTATCGTGTGCGTTTACAAAATGGAGACAAGGAACCACATCAGCCTACCTCTCTCGAGGAAGTTTCTCAAATTCTA
Organism: Nesogale talazaci; assembly: GCA_004026705.1. Lineage (NCBI taxonomy): Eukaryota > Metazoa > Chordata > Mammalia > Afrosoricida > Tenrecidae > Nesogale > Nesogale talazaci. Next base: position 10,630 of record PVJH01040655.1, read on the forward strand.
AACGATGAGTCACAAAATCATCTCTACAAATGTTCTCAGGAATTTCAACTCTAGGAGCTTAAGTCCCCACTGCTTCCAAAAAAAGCTTTTATAAGTGCTTAGTTTATCAAAGGTCAAACAAACAATATTCAAAGGCTAAAGATATTTGGTGCTATTTCAACACCCCTCCTTTTCATAGTAACCAAAAGAGTGATGTCTATGTGGATTCAAAAAGTATCTTTCCATAATCCATTCCCAACCCTACAGTGACCCAGGGGAGAACAACCTCTTAGGACTTCCAAGGCTGTACATCTTGACAGAAGCCGACTGCCACTTGGTTCTCCCATGGAGTTGCTGGTGGGTTTGAACTGCTCGTTTTGGCTTGGGAACCCCGCACGTAACCACAATGCCCCAGAGCTCCTTGTATTCGTCCCCAGTCCATCCTCAAAAGCCTAGATCAGGGGAGCCATGTGTCTTTGAGAACGAGAAGTGTCTGTAATTCTCCTCGCAGGGGCACTTCACGGTGAGGAAAGTACTTCTGAAGATGAGAGGGCTCAATCTCCTAAGAAAGAAGTATCAGTAACAGAATACCACAGACGTCTAGCTCTACTCCTGGGTAGCTGAGCCCCCTGCTGGAAGTTCTTCCCCTCAGAGGTCCTACTACACAGGGACAGGACAGCAACAAGCATACTTCCTGGAAGTGCTGAGGCATCCAGACACCCCAGGCTGTTTCACTCAGCTAAATAGGCGAGTATGAGCCCCCGAGAGCTAGTTCATGGCCAGCATCAGTCTGAGAGGCCTGTGGTGAGCATCAGTCCAATAGTCGTCTGCAGTAGGCTGAGACTTGCGGGAAAGAACTCACTGCAAAATCAAGGAGGAATTGTGGCAGTTACCTAATCTTCTGCCAGTTTGGGAAGGGGTGGAGTCTCGTCTGTCCATCAGGTCTCTGCTAGATGATCTCATTTGAAGGCACGGAAGACCAGATACTTTCTCTCTGCCACACATTTCTGTTGACAAGTCACACAGAGCTACGCCGATGACAGCCAGTGTCCTGGAGCTGGAGCAGCCACATGGAGATGCATGCTAGGGCAGAGATGAGGTGCTTCCACTGCCACTGGATCCATAAGACAGACTTTCCACCCACTGGCCTGTGATCTTCCCACATTCAGCGACATTGCACGCATGTGTCGTCTAAACAGGAATTTGTGGACTAATGATGACCTAGGGATAATATCGATCTGATAGACTTGATCTAGAGTCAGCAGGGATGTTTTCTTAATGTACAATTGCTCTGTTACGTAAAACTCTTTCTCCCAGTAAAATGATCCATAAAAAAGGCAGGCAGGGGGAAAGAGGAGCTTATACCAAGGGTTCAAGTGGAAGGTATTTGGAAATGAATATGGCAACATGTGTACAAATATGCTTGATACAAATGATGTATTGACTGTTATGAGTCACAGTAAAATCATTGAAAAAAAAAACACTTTCTTGTACATCTGAGTGTCTCTGGCTTTGTTTCCCTAGCTAATTCAGGCAAACAGGAATTCAACCATCAAGTCGGCATTTTCTGCTCCTGGGACTTTTATTGAATCATTGATAGCTCTTCAGGCTGCTGGACACCAGAGCCTTACTGATGACTGTAAATGGCACTGTCAGCTTTCAAGAAGCATGTCAAGCTCCCCATCCCCATCCCCATCCCCTAATCCATTCATTACTGCTTCCACTTGGCACCTCCTCAGTAGGAAAGAGATCCCCAAAGCAACAAACATGGAGGAGTGAAAAGCCTTGAGACAAATGCTGGTATGCCATTCCAGCCCTGTCTAATCTGGACAAACTATCTAACTTTTCTGACTCTGTGTCCTCATGTGTCAGAGAGGAAGAACTGCCTCACCGTGGTTGCCAAGAGCGAACACATACAGATGCAGCCTGGGACTTGGGGTGCAGGGATTCCCCAAGTAGTCAGATCCATGCTACACCTCCGCCCCCCACCCCCTACAGCTTTTCTGAGGACTGGTGACCCTCTGAAGCTCCCCATGCAGGTGCAAAGACGTTAAAAGCAACTTTTCAAAGGACCTAACTTATCAACAGAGCAAGACAGCAGCATTCTAAGAACCCCCTTACTCCAACACCTACTGCCAGTGAGTGGATTCTACCACGCAGCAACCTTCTGCAGGGCTTCAGACGCTGCCGACCTGCATGGAAGCAGAGAGCATCGTCTTTCTCCAGAGGCCAGTGGGTTTGAATTGCCGACCTTGCACTCAGCAGGCAAACGCTCACCAGGTAGCAGGGAGTGCGTTGAGTCTTCATCACCCATCTGTCGATCAGACGACAGTGGGCTGTGTGCTCAGATCCAGAAAACGAGGCCGCAAGTATGGAAAGAAACAGCAGGGCTGCCCTGATGGGCAGATTTCCACAGAGCTTCTTACACAAAGAGGGGCTAAAAAGAATGGTCTAACAACCCAGCTTCAATCAGGAAGGTGACACAGGACCACACTTTGTTCGATCATGGCGTCCCTGTGAGTTGGAGGTGACTGGACATCTGACATCTCAGTTTGAACTAGAAAGCAGGGGTGGGGGGTGGGGCTGGGGGGTGGTGTCTTTCACATAAATCAGTTTTTTTTAATACAAGAGCAAGAGTTCCACAGCAGCCTACCTCCTTTTGAAAGGAGCTGTGTGTGGGTTTTCTCCATTCCTTATTCTTCTGACAAGAGTCTCCCTTCACCTCACTAACTAGGGATCGTTTCATGCTGTTCAAGACGCAGGCTGGAAGCCATTTAAAACTTTTTTTTTTTTTTTTTTTTCAATTTAAAACCATTTCGCTAAGAACATTCCCTGGGCTTGTCTTCGGAATTGATCCAATATTAGAGTGCCCTCCTTCCACGTCCAAACTCCTGCTCTCTACAAACTGCTGACCCAGACTGGCACTTCCCAGCATTGCTGTCTAAAACAACACGGGCATTTCAAGACCCACCGGCCAAAAACAACGGGAATGACCCAGCCCCTAACAAACCGGAGTTAACTAAAGGGGAAAAAACAGTGATGTCTGAATGGATAATTCATGATTCAGACAGCCCAGCATTTAATTGGTATTAACTACTCTACTAAAGATCTATTTAATGCACTTAGGTAAGATTTTTCATTCTCATGAAATTGGATCTTTGGTTCAAAATTTAATCTCCTGCCAAGGACTCTGCTCTATTTAGGTGACGTAACAGTGAGGTAGGCTCTTAACATTTCATTGCCAGGAATACAAATGAAATTGATCAGATTATTTGCCAAATAATGTTTCATCAGCAGGGCTGAGTCCTTGCCTAAGTGGACTGTCAAAAAAAAGCAGAAAAGCAGATACCGGGGTTATCATAACTATATTTTCCAGCTGAGTCTTCCTGGGCTCAAACTCAGCCATGAAAACACACTACTTTTTTTGAAGCCCTAATAGAGCTTATCAGTTTATATGCCCTCCATATGGAAGAAATAAGCAAGATGAAAAGGCCAGCTCTTTTGGCAAGTCAAAATATTGACTACAAATGAAAAATACATGCTATGCTACTGGAACTACAGCATATTCCAGTAGAATATTGTCACTATCATTCCCTTAACATTAGGAATTATGGAAAACTCAAGTTGAGTTTGTAATTTCACAGAATATGAAGTAACAAACCATTTGTTCTCTGACTGAAGTTTTTAAAAAGTATTTCTAAGCAGAAATGGACTTACTGACCTGAAACTACTCTCAAAATCTGTTCAATATGCGGGAAGGGAGGAAAGAAAATAAGAGGAGCTGATACCAGGGGCTCCACAGAAAGTAAATGTCAGGAAAAGAAGCTTGGCAACATATGCATAAATATGCCCGATACTATTGATGCACAGATTGTAATAGGAGTTGTAAGAGCCCCCAATAAAATGATCTTCTAATAAAAAAACAACTCTGTTCAATGTTCAGATTTGTAAGTCAAATAGGTAAGCAATATGAAATGACCCTGTGGCCAAGGTTTTTGAAAACAGTCTAGATTTATAAGCTCACAATGATAGAAAGGTGCGGGAAAATTCCTGCAAGCCTTTCTGCCAATGATGAAGTGAGCATCTGAATGCTAGCGCAGCAGGGAAGACGTATTCAACAAGTATTTACTGGACTCCTACTGTGTGCTAGGCATTGTTTAGATGTTAGGTATATGGCAGTTTAAAGCATACAAAAGGGAAAAAAGCCTGTCCTCACTAAGCTTATACGTCAGGGGAAAGGACATGAGATGTAATTAATTAATGAGCCTTCTAGCCGCAACTCCTTGTGATGTATTATAATTATGGACTAGATGCCTATGCCTTTGATCCTATTTTGTACGTCTGTGGTGGTTACATAATTTCAAGTCAAAATCAGGTCAGCCTGACAGGGCTTCCTTGTGGGCGTGGCCTCCCCATAAGGAGGGTCGTGGGAACATCCCCATCTTCACCTTCCCGCTAGAGAGCCAGGCTGAGAACTGTGCCAGCTCCAGGATGCTCCCACTGTCACTGGATCCACTTTTCCCCCACCAACCTGTGCTCTTCCTGTGTTCTACATCTTTGCATGCGGATGCGTGAATCTGAGAAGGGATTTATGAATAGGTATCTGGCTTACGGACTTGATCTGGAATGGGCTGGAATGTTTTCCCGATATATACTGTACATACTCAGTTATAAGCCTAGGCAACTAATTTTACCACAAAAAACGTATTATATGCTGGAAAACTTGGCTTATACACGTATATAGTAACTGCTTCATGAGATAAAGCTCTCTTACACATTTACGAGCGTTACTGAATGTTTCTCTCATCAACTTGTAGCACAAGGTCTCTCTACCATACATACTCATGGACAGGATTGCAATGGGATTAAAGTTCAGTTTTAGTAGTGGGTGTGAACCAAACCGCACCCTTTGATTCCTTGGGGGCATCTTTAAGATGCCTTTACTAGAAGGTGTAATTATGACACCACCCTTGATTGTCCTTGGGGGTGGGGTGTGCTAAAAGGCAAAGCATCCCTCTTTCACATCCACTTCAGGATGTGATAGAGTCTCCGTCGTCTGGGACAC
>PVJH01040656.1:0-15534 GCA_004026705.1 Nesogale talazaci
TCTCGTCTCAGCGCGCCCCCCCTTCTTCTTGGCTGCTCGGTTTGTTGTGGGGACAGATTTGGTAAAAACAAATCCTCGATCTGCAGACACTTCTTCTTCTTGGTTTTTTTTCTCTTTTTTTGGTTTCCTTAGCGTCTCTCTCTTGGAAGTGGAGGGGGGGGGGGGTTTCCCCTCTGGGCTTGGAGGTTGTTGCAGGCGCCAGACTCTGGGCTCCTGGGGCTTTTTTTTTTCCCTCCCCCCATCGCCTGTGATCCCCTCGGCGGCTGCCTTTTGCTCCGTGTATGTGTGCATTTTTAAAAATAAACCCTGATTTGGGGAGCTGAGTCGGGGAAAATGGGCAACGGCGCCTGGGACCGAAGGGGAGTCTCTCCGTCACTGCTGCTGGGACGCGTGCCTGTGCTGGTGTCTTAGAGCAAGAGCCTGCCGGAGCTTTCGGAGTGGAAGGTAAGGGAGGGGGTGCTGGGGTCACCTTCCCGCGGCCGGGGGCGGGGGCGGGGACGAGGGTCGCCCCCGAGGAGCCGTCCGCCGGGCGGTCGGGGGAGAGAGGCCGAGGCAAGGCAGGGCGGCCGCCGGCGGACGGGGGCCGCCGGCGAGCCCGGGGGTCGGCGTGGACTTGAACGCCGCAGTTGGAAAGTTGGAGAAGTCGGCTTTCGCAGAGCTGGACCGGGGTCGGAAGAAGCGGGTCGGGAGACGGAGACAGTCGGGCGGTTGTGTGCGATGGAGGTAATTTTATGGGGGGTGGGGGGGCATTTAGGTTAATGGGAAGTTAAAATTAGGGGAGGCAGCGGGTCGTCTTATTGGGGACAATGTTTAGTGGAGTGATGGCGCCGTCTATGTTTGACTAAACTAAAGTGTCACCCAGAAAATCCAGTTTTGAGAACAGCTCAACTAAACGCCCGTTTGCTCCTCAGCAGGAGACAAATAAATTAATAAATAAAGATGTCCAGCCTTCTGGAGACTTCGGTGGCTAGCCCTGAAGCCCCCCCCCCCCCAACCCCCTTTTTTCAGCACCGCTATAGCTATTAACGAGGGAAAGAGCAGTTGTTGGAACTGTCCCTGCAGTCCGGGGGGGGGGGGGGGGGGGTGTCTCACTGAGACGTGTTGGATTGTTTAGAAGGAAAGGAGACTGGACACCGAGGCCAGTCTCCCGAACATGATGTCCAGGAGGCTCTCTCTCTTCAGCAGGCGTGAAAGTGAAATCCGAGCGATTTCCTCACTCTTTCTAATCTTTGCGAGCAGAGCACAGCACTGCAGACATGCACTGTCAAACGAATGGATGCCAAAGTACCAGGATTCATTAGGACAGGAAAGACGACCTCTTCCTGAGCTACCGATTCTAAAATGAAGCCCCCTTTCATGGACAGAATTCCTAATTTAGACACTTATTGTCACATTGGTTTTCAACGCCTACACTCTATCCTGAAGAACACTGCGCAGACCTGCATTGCCTGCAAAGTGCTACAGCAAAGGGGGGGAAAATCCCAGAAATTCCTACAACTTTCCCTTCCTTTTTTTTTTTTAACCTTTAAATGTGCACTGACTTAATTCCTTCAATCAGAAAATGTATCATTCATTAAACTGTATGCCTGACATCAGAGAACACTATTTTGATAGTCCCAGTGATTCTGATGTTATTTCAGACTGCTGCTCTATAGAGATTGAGAGTTTGGGGCTGTTTCTGCCTGTATCAAGACTAGAATTTGAATTACCATCTCAAAAATGCAAATTTATCTTCAGAGACTTTAGATACTGGATTCTGTGTGCCTGCGTTGGTGTGTGTTATGCAATGGGAAGGAAGAGGGTTTTATCCTCTGCTTCAAAGAGGCCCCAGGCAAGGGGACAGAAACTCTTTAACTCTCTATATGTCTGTATGTCAGTCTCTGTTTACAGAACAGTGGGAGAGACTGCAGTCTAAAGACTTAAAATTAACTTGGCTTCACTTTCCTTAGCTCAAAGGCTAAACAAAAAAAAAGCAGTGTCATTTATTCTAAGAGATAACTTCTTAAAGGTTAAAGCAGGAAAAAAATTGAGGTTATTTTTGGATAACAAGTTCTAGAGGTAAATATAACCAAGGATTAATTTATTATGCAAGATCAAGATTTTATAAAAAAAAGCAAAAGAAAAGAGCTTTGGAGCTGTTGTCGGAAAGGGAGCAATTCAGTCATTGAAATCTGCTGGGAAAGAAAAGGCTCATATCTTGTATCTACTGTGTGTAAACCTCAAATTACAGTAGATAACTCCACATATAAGGTCACTACTTTTTTCTTTTTTAAGAAAAATGCAATTTAAAAACTCACGGCAGCTCCATGACTGTGGTTCTGGGATTTTTCTCTGACATTGTTTTTGGATACAGATACTAATACAGTGATGCACTTTATTTATCCCAAGAGGGCATGTCACATCGAAACGACTACCTCCAATCTGGTTCTCAGAGGTGATGCTGAACAACAAGTATCTGCTCTGGACCTGGCCATCCAAGGCCTCTCCCAGATGGTAGTTTTAAAACCCTGCCATTCCTGAGGGATGCCCAGGCTTTTGCACAGGAATTTTCTCATCAATATACACGGTGGCCCCTGCAAAGGCAAGTAGGGGCATTTGGGAAATGATGCTCCATCTGCAACAAATTATAACCTATGCTTTTAAAACTGTGCCTATCATTTATCATAATTGCTTTTCACATTTTGGAGAAAAGAAATAATGTGATGACAGCTGTTCCCAGATTATCAGATTAGATTTTGTGTGATGATGTTTACTGCAGACAGAAGACTGAGGAAGGGGGGGGTGGAAAGGAAGGGGAAGGAAGGCTATATAGGTTGATAAAAAAAATCCCAATAATGGACATTTGGGTTATGATCTAGATCATCCTATATTTTATTCTCTTTGTCCACATAGTGTACTTGTAGGAGATCCTCCTAGATAAATTAGGGCATTCCTATTAATATTCTATTAAATGTTATTTTTAAATTAAATGTGGAGAATTTGGCCATTGTGTATGACCACGTGAGGGCGCTGTTCACACAGCAGCGGATAGTTTCCTGGCGTTATAAAATAAAAATCACCTGCCCTTCTTTTTAAAAAGGGTTTTTACTGAAATCTTGAAAACAGCTGGCTGTAATATTGGAAGGAGTTTCTTTTTTTCAATGCGCATCGACTTGCATTTTACTTTCATTGCCATTTTTACAGGCCAAATGACATAGGATGAAGGCTGTTCGTAACCTGCTGATTTATATATTTTCCACCTATCTCCTGGTTATGTTTGGATTTAATGCTGCCCAAGACTTCTGGTGTTCAACTTTGGTGAAGGGAGTCATTTATGGATCGTATTCTGTAAGTGAGATGTTTCCCAAAAACTTTACAAACTGCACTTGGACGCTGGAAAATCCAGATCCAACCAAATATAGCATTTACCTGAAATTTTCCAAAAAGGACCTTAGCTGCTCTAACTTTTCTCTCCTGGCTTATCAGTTTGATCATTTTTCTCATGAAAAAATAAAGGATCTTTTAAGAAAGAACCATTCTATAATGCAACTCTGCAATTCCAAGAATGCTTTCGTTTTTCTACAATATGATAAAAATTTTATTCAGATACGTCGGGTATTTCCAACTGATTTCCCAGGATTACAGAAAAAAGGGGAAGAAGATCAGAAATCTTTTTTTGAGTTTTTGGTGTTGAACAAGGTGAGCCCAAGCCAGTTCGGTTGCCATGTATTATGCACTTGGTTGGAGAGCTGCTTAAAGTCGGAAAATGGGAGAACAGAATCCTGTGGGATCATGTATACAAAATGCACCTGCCCCCAGCATTTGGGCGAGTGGGGGATCGACGACCAACCCCTGGTTTTGTTAAATAACGTGGTGTTGCCCCTGAACGAGCAGACGGAGGGCTGCCTGACCCAGGAACTGCAAACCACCCAGGTCTGCAATCTCACCAGGGAGGTCAAGCGACCACCCAAAGAAGGTAAGTGTCCAAAGGACCGTGGGGGGTGGGGCGTGGGGGGGGGCGTGGAGGGGGGTGGTTGTTTGGAGCAGAACGTTCTGGATGGGGACTGAGGACTGTGGTTGAGTTTGGGGGTGGGGCGAACACGAACTGTTTCAAAGCCCAGGCCTCATCTTTGATCCCTTACATTGCCATCTTTGAATTCATTTGGTTTGTGACTTTCTGGGTACCGGAAGAACCTGTGCACCAGTGTGAAGGTTCCAGGTTTTCTTGGTGGGCCTTTGAGAATGGGATAGCTCCGTCCCCTGCCCCAGAAGGAAGTGCCGAGTGGAAGACTCAGAAGTGGGGCTGGCAGCTTGCGCTGGAGCTGGGAGGCGGGGTGGGGGCGGTGCGGAGCCCTTTGCTCAGTCTGCAGCCCCCTGGCCCCCTGGAGGGGACCCGCGCGCACCTACGTGCCCACGCTGCAGAGGAATCAAGCTGCTAGCCACCCGCGCCTCCGGCCAAGCTCCAGACTCGGCACTTCCTATGCCCATGCCCCTCGCGCCCCTGGCTCTCTCACACCTCAGCCACCCAGGCAAGTCGGTTCTTAAACCCCCATACCTAAAAGGTACCTTGAACTTGAGAACTCGCCTGTTAGGTTCCAGGTGACCTGCAGGCTGGAGCTTAGAAACCGCCTACCCCCCTCAACCCCCCACCGGGAATTTGTTGGCGCTGCTTTGCCCTATAAACCCAGTGAGCTCGCTCTGCCCTGGGTCAACAGAACCCCACGTGGGACCCAATGGGAAGCCCAAACTCTGGGGTCTGCCTGGCTTGTGAAGTCCGGCCGGAGGGGGAGGACCCCACCGGAATGAAAACCCCCTTGAATTGAACTCGCACTTTGTGGGGTCACGTTAATGAGACTGTTGTGGCTTGTGCTTTTTTTTTTTTTTTTTAAAAAGCATATCCTTTGAGACCCCATTTACCTTTTTGGGTACTCTTCTTGGCCCTCTGCCTTTGTCCCCAGAGAGAGAAGGAGCTTGCCAGAGATGAGCTCGGTGGGGGAGGGGGTGCACCCCCAAACAAACAGTGCAACGGAAATGCGGAGGCAAGAATGAAAGGACTGGAGTGATTTATAGCTTTCGCCCAGTCTCCGTGGGAAGAGATACCAGAGGATTTAAGATTGTGGATTAGGCTAAATAAAGCAAGATAGCGCGACATATTTTGAGAAAATGACTTTCCTGTTTGGAAGGTTAATGGATGTATTTCGTTCGTGTGAGGACAGGGCTCACACGTATTCCTTCTTGCTCCCAAAAGCTGCAAGCAGGGAGTGTGTTGATTTTTATGCAGGAAATGTTTTCTGATCGCCACAAAGGTCCCTGTCTGTGGAAAGGGACAGCCAAGCTCCAGTCCCTCTTTCCTCCCCCTCCCCCAACAGAAGTTGCCTTTGTGGGCAATATAAAATTGACACGTTGTTGGAGAATTTTCTTTAAGGGTAGCCAAGGCTTTGTACAGGGAGAGCGAGGGGCAAAGAGGACTCAAACTCAGCTTCTGTGGTTTCCCCCGTGGACGCCATGTGGGGGATGGGAATGACGGTGGCGTACCTCCCCCCCTCCACCCCTCCGGGGGTGGGCGGGATAAACCCGAAAATAAGTGTAAACTAATGGCAGTGTGAGGGGGACGAAACGCCCGTAAGATGCTATAAGATGCTACCGGTCATCCCTTCACTAGCATCTGTGACTGAAGAAAACAAAGTGGTTTTAAATTACAGGAGTTCTTTTCTCCAGTAAAAATCCCAGAGAAGCACTTGCAACTGCAGGGATGGTATTTAACACCATTTAAAACTAATTAGTGTCCCCTAGAATAAGAAGCTACAGTACACACAGAAAATGTGATGTTACAAACTGGCTAATAAGACAATTAACACCAGAAACAAGTTTTATTGTTGTTGCTTTTTTCTTTTTCAATGCAATCTCCTCAATGGGTAAGGTGCTATCATCCACTTGACTCTTGATGATGGCCAAGTGAACCCCCTTTATGCACCTCTCTGAAAGGCAGCCCTTGAGAAAGGCAGTGGCGCTGGGACCACGTTGAGGAAAGATGTTTCTTCTGGTCGTGAGATGTAGGCTAAGACAGGGCTGAGATTTATGGAAACCATGATAATTTTTCATATCAGTGATGCATATACGATGTCTTTTGAAAATTCTTTAATGCCATGCCAAACAGGCCCATAATGATAAGGCTTGATTTTAAAAATTACATATAGTTGTGCTACTCATCTAATTTTATTCATAGTTTAGCCCCCCTCCCCCTTTTAAAAGATCATTTTATTGGGCTCTTACTTCCACTTTTTATAGTAGCATTCATTCATTGGTTTTAAAAATGAGACTTTAAACATTCGTATGTTTTATTTTATTTTATTTATTATTTTTTTTGGGGGGGGAGGGCATCACTGCTCTCGGTGGTGGGAGTAGGAGGCCCAGCCCCACTGCTGGAATTGAACCTCCGTCCCAGTGGGCCGCAGTCCCGCGCACAACCACTACGCCACCGGGGCTCAGCCCAAACATTCGTATGCTTTATATTCCTCAACGAATTCTGTTTACTATGGAAACAGTCAACATATCTGGCTAGTGATGAGGGGAATAAGTCAAAGATTATTTTCCCTAGTTAATGGCTCCCACTTTAACCATTGTAATAAGTGTTGAAAGCTTCAAATAGAAATGTTTTTCCCATGGACTACATCCTAAAAATGACACACATTTGGCAAAATAATAATTGCACACAGAGTCAATGCAATTCTACATGGTTTTGTGTGACACTGATGATAATGGTAAAGGTATATCAAATGTTAAATGTTGTGAACGTGCCCCTTGGGATTGCAAGGCCATATTTAATTAATCCGGATGGAAACAATAGGTTCTCAGGAATATTTTAGGATAAGACTTTACTAGAATATTTTTTAATAACATTCATGAATTTCCAAGTCTGAAAACAGAAGAAAACTATGAGTGTAATGACAGCATCAAATATAATCTTGAATATATGATCAAAGTCAACTGTTGTACTGATGGTTCGTTGAAGAGCTGACATTCTGTTAAGTGTCCTTTTAATTGAAGACCATAATTTATGTATTTTGAGGTAGCATGTGATTGTGAAATCTTGCTTGTCATTCCCATTAATGTTCTATAATATGAAATTGTGAAGACATGTAAATCAATATAATAAGGTCTTTTAAAATACATATCATGGTGTTTTGCTTAAGGCAGTTTTTCAAGTCACATAACACAAACAGAAAAACTTCCTTACATATATGGATATTTCTATTTTTTAAGGACTCTCAATTGCCATGCTTGTTTACCTGGTTTTTCAGATATGTCAACTCTGAGGAGAGACTGGCTTTTATTCATGAGAATGTCTTCATTATTCTTGAGAGCATTTCTACACTTTATAGAGCTCTTAGCATAGATGATTCTAGACTAAGATATGAAATGAGATATAAGATCTTATTTATAACAACTTCACTTATAATACATAATGAAACCATTTGAACAGAAGAAGTCCACACCAGGATATCTAAATCACTTAATAAGCATTAATAGAACCTTTGTTCCTTACTGACATCAATGGCCCTACTTATGTGAAGGGAAATTGGTACCCCTGTATAGAATCCAGGAAATCTGAACACACACACTCATTTGTCTCTTTGCTTCGCCTCTGCTAATAATCTTGAGTTCTTCTATCCCAGGGAAGCCTAACCTTGTGCCTGTGTAAACTTGACCCTTGTTTCCGTACACATGCACATATTAGGCACACATAAGCACTTTAAAGAAATTTACAACCTTTCCAGTTTACCTGTCTTCAGTTCTTTCTGCCTGCACAATTTCTACCTGTGCTATTCTTGCCCCCACACTACTATTTTAGTCCTCTTTCATCCTTTTCTTTACCTTTGCTATCTTACGTCCTTTCCTTTGTAAATAACTAGCTTGAATCCACATTCTTTTTCAGAGCACAGGAAGGAGTACTGAGACAGACAGAGGTAGTGGCTCTCTGAAGAAAGGCCGTCTGTTCCACATCTTTGCCATTTGCACAGACTATATTGCTCCTCCAGCATTTAGTATATGGGACTGTATTTCTTCCCACCCCCATTCTTGACATCTTCATCTCCTTCCACAAGCCTTTGACTTCTTCAAGAATAAAGACTGGTCCTTGAAAGTGACTAACTCAGTCTCAGTAGCGCTTCAGTAAACATTTGCTTACACAAAGCTTAAATGACCAATTAAAAGGAAAAAATAATACAGTAGTAAAGAATCCACTGATAATATCCAGTTGAGTAAAAAATAAGCTACACTTTCTTCTGCTTCTCAGGGCACAATAGTTACCATTATAGAATTTCATTAATATATTACTTATGCATGTTTCTGATTTCAAGGTATAACTTAATAAAATTTTGAGAGGAATAGATTCATTAAGAAAGATTGTTAGTTTCATATAGAATGTGACTTCAAAAAGTTCATAGAAAAATGCCACTATTTTTAATTCCATATTTCCATGAAATATTGAAGCCCCTCCATATAGTTTTTTTAAAAATGTAATGCTGGATATAATTTGCTATCTACAAGTGATTATCCACCCCCAATCGGAAAAAAGCTCTACTGGGCGGAGCTTTAGTACTTGGCATTTCCACACAAGGTGAGCCTCAGCAACTCCCTCTGAGTTAGTGCACCTAGTGGCGCCACCTGAGACCATTCTTTCTAGTCACAGAGCATTTTTTTGTAAGAGCAGTTTTGCCTGAACCTCCTTTTTTTTGTGATGGTCAATTTAAGAGACTAGCAGACTGCTGTGGAATTGTATTTCCTTTTCGAGAAAGATGCTGCAGAAACTGTTGTGATGTTGAACACAGCTTAAAAGGACAGCGCTATGAGAAAAGTCTCAAGTTTGAAAATGAGTGGTTTTCTCATTTAAAATATGCTGATTTATGATAAGCTCATTCTGGACATCTATCATCTTCTTGACCAATGAAAATGTCAGCTTATAGTGCATGTGGTTCCACCAGTTCAGGCTGTTCATCAAGCTTTCTATTTAGAGGTGCTGAAAAGATTGTGTGACAGTGTGTGGCTAAAAAGGCCTGATTTGTGTCAGACAGGGTACTGGTTTTGCCTCCACAACAATGTACCTGATCTTGAAGCCCTCTCAGTGGGCCAAGTTTTGGCAAAAACAGCATGACTCCCTTGTGCACCTTCCCCCTCCACCCCCCAAACGGAGTTCACCTGACTTCGTTTCTTGCAACATTTTTGGTTCTGAGAATGAAGAGGGACATGAAAGAACAGAGATTTGGGGACAAGAAGAGGTGATAAAAAAAAAAAAAACAAAAAACGAGGGGAGGTGCTGTCAGCCATCCAAACGGATGAATTTGAAAAGTATTTCCAAGAATGGAATTGCAGATTTGACCAATGTATTGAATATGATAGAGAGTACTTTGAAAGTGATAAGGTTGTTTTGTAGAAAAATAAAATACATCACTTTGAGGGGGAAAATCTTGGTTGTTTTGGGCATTGTACATGGATCTCTAGAAAGTTTGAAGTTTCTGTGTAGTCATCTTCATTTCTCTCAAGGTTTCTCGTTTTTCTTTTCTGGTCTATCATTACTTGTATAGTTATGGTAGTTTCCAAATCCTTCCACAATTTGAAGACAAACAGGAGAGGAGTTCAAAAAGTTCCTGAACAAGTGGGATCAAAAGATCCTGGAATATTCCTACAGACTCTTTAAAGGGTCTTCATATGCAATCTTTCCAAGAAAGTGGAAAACATGCAGTCATGTCAAATCTAGTGTGTCTCTTATTTATCATGTATAACTACAAGAATGATTGATTATTATTCAAATTGTAGGTTTGGTTAAATGTGTTCTTTTCTCATGTTTGTATTGTTTTTCCCAAACAATTTAGGAAATAACTTGTATATAAAGTGTTTAATGAAGCAAAACTCTATTAGGAGTACTTTTTAAGGTAAATAATAAAAAATTAAGAGGAATATGAAAAACCAAGTTAAATGTAAGTATGTGTGCGTGCTTTCTGCCATCCATGCACCATGGAGTGAAGGTATGTGTCTGTGAAATTTTCATGATCACCATAGGCAAATGTGTTACAGGTTAGTTTTCTTCTGAAAGTGACATGGGGAGTAGATTTCATTTAGCCTCTAGCTTCACGCAGGTCTTACTTCCTAATAGAAGCCATGAAAAAACTTCTTGAGGGAGCTACTTTTATTACACTTTTTTTAAAAAAAAGAATTAATCTAGGATATATTAAGAAAGTCATCTGTCTCCTGAATCAGAAAAAATTTTCAGCAAGAAATAAACTTTTCTTACTGTATTCAAAAGATCGCTTGCTGAGTTTTAAGATTTTGAACCAAAGGGAAAGGAGTGTTAATGATCCTTCCTTTACATAGTAATTTACTCTATGTTAGCATTTTTCTATTCTTAGACTAGGTTACTAAGAACAGGAAATAACATCACATATGAAAAAAACCCTACTAGTAAAATTAATAGCTTGGGATGTTCTACTGTATATCTAGTCTTGTGGAAAGTTCTCACCAACCAATTAATAAGAAATCAGAATGCTGTTCAGTTTTTCTGTATGTGTCACTGCATTGAAATGAAAATTGTTTCGTTGTCAGAGAGATCCCGGTTCCTAGGATGATTCAACTAGATAGTACCAACTTTGGCAAGTGACTTAACCAGACCAATCAATAAAATGTGAATACCTACTATAGATTGTATGTGTGAAATGCTTACCATAATGTTCAAGTCATATTAAGGCCTTAGTAAATATCAGTGCCTTTTCTTTCCCCTCACCACCTGCTCCCAATATTGCAGGGATTTTTGTGGATAAAAATCATTCTTAATTTAAGTGAATAAAAGCAATTCCTCATCAAAACTAATATTATATCTTAGACCTCTGCATCATAATGATACCTTGTAAGATGTTTAACACCATTTGTATAATCAACATAGAATTTTACATAAATACCGTAGGCATGATGACATTGGAAAACCAGCATTAAAAATAATAAAAACTTGCAAAAAAAATCTTGTATAGGACTTCATTTATTGTTTTTCTTTACTCCGGATTCCATTTTTGTTATGTTTTAGATTTAAGGCTAGGTGTTTGATGTTATTGCTTTGGGCTGACAAGCGCAGGAATGGGACAGCAAAGAGATACGGCATTGGTAACTTTGAAGCTAGATGTCATTGTGGGTGGGTCTTCAGAGTTTTGTGAACCATATCAATTGTTGCACTTATTTTGCAAGTGTGTGGTGTGTGTTGGGAGAAAAGGACGTCATCATAGATTTTGCAGCCTTTTTTATTCTTGGTGTATTCACCATTATACAAAGTTTCTTACTGATGAAGCGTCTACTGCGGACTTGGTTTTGTGGATAGACACTCTTTACTCAATGCTTGCCAATCTGGGGAACAGAGTGAGCATTTGTGTTAGATATCTCAATAAGGAATTTAAATTTTTAATGCTCATGTGAAATTCAAATGAAAGCATATTGCTGGTAGTGAAGTTGCTTGACGTATAAGACAATAATGCTTTAGCATTGTGAGCCTTTAGGTTCATGCTTTAAGCACAGAATAGTCAAAGCCTCTGTCTTGTAGGTGAAATGAATTCAAACTGCTGCATTTTTCACTAAATAAGAAATTGAAGGTAACATTTCTTTGTGAAGCAAGCATTTATCCCATTATATACTTTATAGTTGCAATAATGAAGATTCTACATATTTTCTCTGCCTGTGTAGGGTACCCAGTTGACTTTGCTCAGTCTTTCCACTGTATTAGTCTGTGTAATGAGAACGGTTGTTCTCTAATCAAATCATCTTTTAAATACTCTTTGATTCATGTGTTTTGGCTGTAAACCATGGAAAATTGATATTCAATCATGAGGCTGACTGTGATTTAGTTTCTTTGAAATCATCTAGGAATTTGGGGCATTTAGCAAGAAGATTGTAGACATTTTGAATACTCTGTATTAGATAAAGAAAGAGTAGCGTCTCAATACCTTGGTGTTGATGGAGGCATGACTAATACATCAAAATAGATCCAGCCAGTGGTGTATGAGTCATCCGAGCCCGGGAGAGTTGTCCTTGGGTATCATTGCCGATAGACTTCGAAATCATTTGAGTTAGGCAGTTTCAAATATTTTAATCTTTGCTGCATTATGCAAAATGAAATTTCTGTTTTGAGATCTATTTTGAAAATGAATTGTTTTGAAATAGTGCATATTCATCTATTTGAAACCAAAATGACTGCTGGAAATTTTTTTAATGAATTGTGATCAATTACATATCAATGAGCCCCATGAGCCTCCCGAGGTGCTCACATTTCAAAAACCGAAATAATCTACTGGTGCTTATTTAAGAACCCTTATCCATAGAATGGTTAAGCCTTCTACTGTCAACAGAAAGGTTTCCATGCCATGGGGACCCACAGAAGAAGAGATCTGGCTCTCTGAATTCTGCTCCTGTAAACCACCCCCTTCCCCACCTCCCAGGGCAGTTCTGCTCTGCATATCAGCCTGCTAACCATTGGAATCAACTGTAGGGGACCCAGGAACTGTACTCATTTGGAGATTCTGCTCTTGCAGAATTGTAAAATGTTGTAGCTCCAAGACTTCCTAAGATTCTATATTCAGTTATCTTTTAGCTAACTTTTTGGACTTTTACTCACATGAAGAGAATGGCCTAGTTACCTAGCTACTAAAGGTTTTTAAATAATACATTTCTCAGGATGTAAGAAATGTATAGTAAATGCAGGGACATGCATGAGATGGTTTGTCTGAAAATTAACGAATAAAAGCCTGAATTTCTGAACTCTGAAATATGTTTGCTTATGTTCATTTTTCCCTACTCCCAACTTCTCGTATCTCACATTCATTATGTTGAAATACATTGTAAAATCTGAAGATAAACTATTACCATTTGGTTTTTATTTATTAAAAGAAAGAACCAGGGTTTTGAATTGGTTTTTCACATATCAGACCTGGATGCAGAAGGTAAATTGATGGTATACAGCCTGTAAAATATCGGTGTCCCAGAATAAAACATTAGAAGGCAGAAAAAGTACAATCAGTGCCCAGCCAGAAGTGTGATCTCTATTCTAGAAAACAAAGGCACCATGTGCACTGCTTAGCAACTAAATATCTTGAACAGCAGAATTGCCAACAATAGTGCCCTGCACAGAAGTGGCAGGCCATTTTACCACTTTGAGTATGGTTGGCTTTCCACAGTCCTAGTAATAACCTAATTTTCTGAAAGGGTTCTGAGTTTTCCATCGCAAGTTCTGCCTGTAATGTTTCCAAATCTGGTTATTTCATTATATCTATAGTTTATATGTTTGTGTCTGTCCCCAGTTCATGTAGCTGACCCTAACTGAGCCAGTTCTAACTGGTCAGTGTCATGGAAAGAACCTTATTGCTGTCTAATCCTGGGTATTCTTAATTCATCTCTTCAGGGTGGTTTAAGTCCTATTGGGAACTGAGATTTGTTTAGAAAAAATGTAAGTGTACATGAAAAAGTAGAACACTAGTGCATACAAATGAAAACCTTTTAAATACAATTTAAATGGACTCAGACACAAAAACTGAGAAAATTGAGAGTCTATGAAAGAAACTTATCTTCATGAAAGTACTTTTTTAGCAATAAACATATTCAACTCTCTTTATCACTGTGCTGCTAAAGGGTTGGTGCCTCAGAGACACCCAGAGAGCCCTCTAGAGAAAGCCCTGCCAGTCTGTTCCCATAAAAGACAGCCAAGAAAAACCTATGGGGTCCTTGTCCTCTGTCACAGGGGTAGCTATGGGTCAGAAATGACGTGAAGGTACCCAGGAAGAGTACTTTAAAGTAATAGAAATGTCACAGAAAAATTTGCTTTTCTGGGTAATTTACAAAACCAGAAAGAAAAAAAATCTGTCATCAAGTCATTTCTGACTCACAGAAGCTGCAGAATTTAAAATATGCAGTGTTTATTTACTATTTCTGCTCGTGTGCTTCCCTTTTGAGGTTTTTTTAAA
Organism: Nesogale talazaci; assembly: GCA_004026705.1. Lineage (NCBI taxonomy): Eukaryota > Metazoa > Chordata > Mammalia > Afrosoricida > Tenrecidae > Nesogale > Nesogale talazaci. The sequence goes on from PVJH01040656.1 coordinate 13,971, forward strand.
AAAATGGAAACCAAAAAAATTAGTTTTTATTCTTGCATATCAAATACTAATAATTTGTTCTAATAAAACATGTTAGAGGGAAACTTCATCTACATATCCCAGCTAAGAAGATAAAAGAAGCAAAACATGATCTTCCTTTCTCTAAGAATTTGTTAATACAAATTGCTTCATATGAAGCTTGACAATTTCAGCGATGTGGGTTCTTTATTTCTGGAGCACTTGAATCTGCATCGTAGATATGCACATTTACATGGAACTTTGGTTATTATCTAGTCCAAAATTTACCTGATTAATAGAACTCTCATCTGCATACAAATGTTGGAAGGTGGTTTTGGCTGAACTTAACTCTTTATGGAATTTATATGTAATATCTCTCTATAATGTAAAATGGGCATGGTCATTTAGGATAGTTTGATTAATCGCTAAAAAAAACAAAAGCACACATTTTGATATCCATCTGGGTGCTGAATAATGAGATCAAAGACTATACTTTGCTGTACTATAGAATGCAGAATGGTCTCTACAAATTAAAGTGGCCATTATATTTTTGTTCTGTTTGCTGTATGTTAAAAAAATGTGACATAGAACTCAAAAATTATTGATTTTCCAACTAATCTCATTAAATTTAAAGGGCTCTGTTTCAAATTCAAAGTCTGACTAGATTTACGAAAATGATTTAGCAAGACCAAGCTTGGATTTTCATTTCTTTATCATTTGCTAGAGAATCTTTTGGAGAAAAAGCACGTCTAACATTTTTCTAGTTTCCTAATGGGACATTATGGAGCCCATAATGGCACTGTCTGGTGTACGTTGAATCAGTAACCTCAGGGGCACTGCTTAAATCCAGCAGCCTCCTCTACGGAGGAAGTTGAGGCGATCTCTTCTCCCACAGACTTTAGCCTCGGAAATATCATCTCGGCTTACTATGAGTTGCAATCGATTCCATGGCAGCAGGTGGTTCTTTTGTTAAATAGTATTGGTTGTCATGAAGATGTTGATCTTGTTGTCTGTGTCAATTGCTAATACTAATTTATTAGGAACAATAGCTTTTATGTTGAATCGGTCACTAAGAGTTCTGGCAAAATTCACGGAAATCTCAGTCGACAGTGTAGAGACTGAGCTCTGGCAACATGCCAGAGGAAGGGAAAAGATGCTGCTCTGCGGGAGAAAGACTTCTATGAAGAGCTAGTCTGGGAAACCCACAGGAGCAGCTCTTACCTGTGAATCAGAGTGAACTCCAATGGCAGAGGGTGTAGTGGTACTGTAGTGGCATAACTGTTTGATGCATCAAGCTGCTAGCCACAAGCTACTACTACTACTACTGCTAGCTGCTAGCTACTCTCTCTCTCGGGTCCTTATCCAGTGGTTCTTGCCTCAATGACAGTGGGCTTGGTTCAGTCTAGAGTGTTTGTGTTTGCTGCTCTTCAGATCATGAAAGAGCCAAGAGGACAAGAATTGCACTTATCCTCCATAAAGACATGGCTGACCTTTTCTTTCCGAACTCCTGTTGAAAGAGGTTACTTTAGGATTTGTCTGAACAGGTAATTCATAACGAACATTTAGG
>PVJH01040657.1:0-15535 GCA_004026705.1 Nesogale talazaci
AGACAATATTAAAAATGAGAACAAATTGAAAGGGATCGCATGAGAGGTCAAATGATAGGATGCGAGATCCTTAACCTATCCGCACCTGCAACAACCCACTTTCCACTGCATTCTGCATGATCGCAAGGCTAGTCACATCCTTGGTCCATGGTCGCAAAGGATGCATCTGGCCCTTAATCTTTGTGTATTTCCCCTCACTTAAAAAAAAGAAACCCAGCTCCTCTTTTTTTCAAAAGGGAGAAATGATAAAGACATTACACTTTAATGTAACCATGTCTGCCATGACTGACCTTAATAACCGGACTCTATGATAACAGAGCTATTCACAGTCCTCGACTAGGATCAGAGGCTTCATCCATGTGTGGACCTTGCCAATCAAATGGATTTGGGGCTTCTATTGTCATCCAGAGCCTTCTGCAAACCTGGCGTTCACAAGTTAAACTCTGGTACCATTCCCTCCTTGTGTTTAGCCAGGTTTTCTAGAGAAGCAAATACAGTGACACATATGTATAAGAAAGAACTGTTAGGTTTCTCAGGTAAAAATACCTTCGTCTTCATGCAGAAGACTGGTTTGTGATCCAAGTGAGTTTTCATAAAGGATAGAAGTTTGGGGTTTTATACAGGCACCTTTACTCCCACACGTGGAAAACTGAGGCCAGAAAAACCTGAAGCCCAGGCGAAGAGCAGCTGGAAAAGAGGGAGGTGGTCTCAAAGTTTCTGCTTTTTAGGGCCCTCACTGAGAGACATGGTTGACCCCATTAATTGAATTAAGCCCACCTGGCCTCCATTGGGGCCCACCCAGGTGAACTGGCTTCCTGTTTCATAGGCCTGAATTCACGCATGCCCTCCAGCCTTCATCAGATTCCAACTTCCTGTAAAGGGGGAAGGGAGGTTTTGGCATGTAGAGGGACAACTCTTGGTTTCTGCTTCTAGCTACCTAATAGAACTTTACATCAAGAAGCAATTATCTGTCAGGAAAGCATACCAGCCCAGTCCAACTCAAGTCCATAAGTCTGACAACCCCTCTTCAAATGTATGTAGTCACATGCAATGATACAGAACACAGGAAGGTTACAAGCCAGTGGGTACAGAGTCATGTGGATTCAAGGTTGGTGAAAACATGATAGGTCACACAGCTCTCTGGGTCAGTGGCAGAGTTCCAGGAAGAAGGAGGAAGATGAAGGGTCAGAGAGAGAGAGAGAGAAAGAGAGAGAGAGAGGGAAATACCCAGTGTACACTCCCCACCTGCTCCCTGCCCTGATATGAAGGCCACAGGCCCATGGCAGTATCATCAAGCTGTGGCCTGATTGATAGATTGGATTCCACCCTGTGGCAGTCATGTGCTTATGTTAATTTTATGATTGAAATGTAGGGGTGGAGTCTAGCCTGTTAACCTGGAGACAGCCATTGAGTAGCCAATGAGGCTTCTGTATGGGCATGGTTTTCTCCTGATATGTCTGGGAAATCTCTCGATATTTCCCTCATGGAGATGAGAAGCTATGTTCTTGGTTGTTGGGAGTTCTCAGAGATGAATAATCACAGACAAGACAAGATGGCAGCGTCTGAGGAGTCGGAGAAGCCACACAGCTTAGCCCTAATGGAGCCAGACCTCTGAAGCTGGAGAGGCCACGTGGGGACCCCTGCCAGCGATGAGTTGCTTCTGCCACTACTGGATGCTGTTGATGTAACCTGAGTCCTGGAAGTGAGAAGTCATGGGGAGACCCCTGCCAGCATTGGGACTCTGCACCCACTGACCTGTGACTTTGTGAGTTGGAAGGAGACTTTGTAGACTGATTTTGGGGATATGGGTTAATGACTTATGACTTATGGGTTAATGACTTATGACTTTGTACTGGACTGAATTGGGATGCTTTCTCAGTGTTCCATTTCTCTTATATATAAACCTTTTCCTTATATCTATATGCATGGCTATGAAATTTGTTTCTCTAGTCTACCCAGACTAACACACACCCTTATACTTTCATACATCTGCAAGTTGACAAAATCATCTAACTCTCATGCTCCTTTAGATTTGGATGATATGATTTACAATCCTTGGATCACACAGACTGGTGTGCTTCTTCCACGTGGACTTAGTTGATGTCTTTTTTGGGGGAGGGCATCACTGCCCTCTGGAGGAGGAGGCCCAGCCTTGCTCCTGGAGGTTGATGTCTTCACTAGATGCTTGTTTGAAAACTAGTCTTTAAGAACCCAGACGCTATTCTTTCTGAGAGCTGGACATCAACTACTTCTTTACCACATTTTGCTGTAGCACCCATGTTTTGAGTGATGTCTTTATGAGGCTGAGCATCAATCTGGGTCTATCATAAGAACAAATTGTTCTTTGATTGGGCCTAGTATTAAGTGCAAGCCCCCAATCCATGCATGCAACTATAGTTGATGTAAGTCTCTGGTTAACTTAGAGGCATCATTGTCATTTTATGTGAAAGAACATTATCAATTATCCTTTGGGGGACATCACTTACATGGCCATCAAGTCAGTGCTAACACCCAGGGACCCTGTGGGGAGTGAAGAACTGCCTCTGTAAATCTCTGAGCTTTCAAATATCCACAGAAGAAGCCCCATCCTCCTGCAGAGTTGACCGATGGTTTCTACCCTTGCAGTTAACAGCCCAATGCATTGATAGTATCACTAGTTTAGCCAATGGTATAGAACTAAAAACACAGTTGAGAAAAGGAAATCATACAAGTGTAGGCCAGCTATGAACCTCCATCCATGAATTGTTGACTAGAACTCTTAAGTGACTAGACACTGTGCAAACAATGGGGGTTGGTAATAGGGCATTTCTACCAATAATATTCATTCACAACAGCAGAGTCACACACCCCAGATTAATACGTGTCATAATGAAGCCAGGAGGGCAATAAAATTCTACATATATGGTAGTTCCAGGTCACCATTCACTGGGTACCCTCAAGGCAAGAGATTCCAACCGAAGTTCAACATCCACCAGTTCTGTGACCTTGGGTTCACAGCCCCCTGCCTCTCACATTAGGTAGTTTCAGCCATAAGTTCAATGGCTACAAATGAGTTAAAGTCCCGTTCATTCAGTGGGATTTCCATATCAAGTCTTTCTGGTATGGCCTATAAAGGTTGTTATGTGCCTCAAAAGAACAGAGTCCAAAGTCCCAGTAGTCCACAGCACATGGACTGGGTCACCAAGGGCTGCATAGAAACCAGATCGAATGTGTCCAATTAGGAACCTGCTACCAGGCACGTTCTTCCCTTGGGGTCCAGGTAAGCATTGTTAAGTTGTTGGTTCTTTTTCCCAATGGGAGATGGTTCTTCCCTGTTTTCTTACCACCAGAGCTGCAGTTGCTTTCACATAGACATACATGCTGCCTCCCTCCATCTTGACTCGAATTTCCAGGAAGATTACCTTTAGCTCTCTGGTGTGATGTCTATTGGATCAGGGTGGCCTTAGCACCATTTTTTTAAGGCAGCAACTGCATACTCTTCTCCCTCTTCCCACATCTTGAAGCACTGCCCCTAGCTGAGGTGAGGTCTCTTCTGTTGATGTGATTTTAAGATGTACATTTAGAGGGGGTGATATATGTTTCATGGATGCTAGGCAGCGTGTCTACCTCATTGCTTAGGGGACTGGAGTAGGAGGAGGCATGTCCGGGAGCAGTGACCTGCCTTCACCTAGGTAGGGAACTCATGTGGTATTTGTCATTTGGAGATTGATCAACTTTATTTGGCACAATGATTTCCACGCCCCTCCACATCACGAGGGGTTTCACTGATGCTTTTACAGAGACACACAGTATGCCATTGTGACATAGGTACCAGGATTTTTTTTCTTATTTGCAGTTTATTCTATTTATACCAGAATTTTTGTTATCCATTCTTCTAGTGAGCTGTTTCTAGCTTTTTGTGACTGTGAACTTTGCTGTTATGAACATGGGAAAGCGGACATCTGTTTGTGTTCTGCCTTTTATTTCTTTTGGGTATATGCCAAGCAGAAGTATTGCTGGGTTGTATAGTATTTCTATCCCCAGTTGTTTTAAGTATTGCCAGATCACATTCCACAATTGTTGTACATATAAAATAAATTTTATCATTATTGATGCTTGATGAAATAGAGGTGCCGCAAAGAGGAAGGCCCTCCCCAAGACATAGTGCTACAACAATGAGCTCAAATAAAGGACAGTTGTGAGGATAAAGCAGGACCAGGAAGTGTTTTTGCTCTGTTGTACATCGTGTCAGAAATATGAGTCACTACAACTCAACAACATCATGCAATTTTTTGGGGGGTGGGGGACCATCACTGCCTCTGGTGGTCGTGGGCACTACACAGTGCTGCTTCTGAGAGCCACCGCTGGATTCGAACTGCCAAGCCTGCAGGCCGCAGTCCCGCACTCAACCACTTATGCCATTGGGGCTCAGCTCCAACATGCAATTTTTAACCTTTAGCTTTCATAAGAAAATACCTTAAGGAGTGTCACAAACCATGACTTAAAGACACACACACACACACACACACACACACACACTTTTAATGGTGATTTGAGGGAAGCTTTAAGGAGCAGTTCAGTTTTCCATTCAACAAGTTACACATATTTTGTTTTGTATCATTGATTGCAAATCATACAATGTAACATCACTTATTCCACTTCTGTCTTGTGTTTCTTTTTTCCTTTTCTCTTTTCCTAATTTTTCTGAAGTTTGTCCCTGGATAAATGCTGCCCTTCTGATCTCAAGTGTTGGTTATTCGGAGGTGTGCTGCCTCTCTATTGTTATTGTTCTTCTTGTAGAAGTGTCTATTGTTTGCTTGAAAATTCAGCCATAAAGGTGAGTTCATTTATAGATCGGAAGGTCACAGGGTCTCTGCTGTCTTTATTCCACCAAAACAATTCATCTTTTTTTATAATTTTGAGTTTTGTTTCTAATTTTTTCCTACTTTATCCTAGATATTCTAATGTGGTCTTTTTAAAAACAGTTGCTAGAGTTAGCCAGACATCCTCTACTTCTGGTCTCCGATTCATGGAGAATGACGCTCCCATGGTCCATTAGTCTGTTGGACTGTTTGTTTTCATGCACCTTTGATTATCTTCACTCTACTTTCCTCTGGATCAGGAGAGATCAATAGTCACACCTTAGATGGCTATTCATGATGTTCAGTCACTCCTCACCAGAGTAGAGGGCAGAACACCATCTTTGTAGATTATACTACGCCAATTGACCTTGGTGTCCTTTGCGACCATGATCATGATTCCCCAAGCCAATTGGCTTGCTTCCTGCTGGTGTTTGGTTATTTCCAAGTTTTCATAATTTTCAGTCCTGTATGTTCCACCACAATCATGAATACGTTTGCAGCAAATGCCTTTTGTCAAACCTGCCATCCTCTAAGCCTATCTCTCCAGGCCCCTCTGTGGTCCTGACGTGCCCTTGCATCTTTCCCACTTCCTAGTGAACTTAGGAACAGAGCACTTCCTCGTCTTGAGTCAGCCTCATAATTGCCCACCGATACAGTCACGGTGTCAGACCATCTTGTCAAGTCTTCCTCATTTTTCTCAGTCCCGCATTTTACTGAGCCTGATGTCATTCTCCAGGACTAGTCTCTCCTGACAACAAAGTTTGTGGGACAAAGTCTCTCGCTATCCTTGTTTCTCTAAGGAGCATTCTGGTTATACTTCTTCCAAGACAGATTTGTTTGTCCTTCTGCAGGCCGTGGTGCTTTCAATGGTCTTTGTCTGCACCATCGTTCAAATGCATCGATTCTTCTTCGGTCTTCCTTATTCCATGTCTTTCAACTTTCACATGCATATGAGGCGATTGAAAATACCCTGGCGTGGTCTGGTGCACCTTAGTCCTTGAAGTGCCATCCTTGCTTTTGAACACTAGAAAGAGGTCTTGTGTAGCAGATGTTCCCAATAGAAAGTATTATTTGCTGTCTTGACTGCTGTTTCCATAAGCTTTGGTTGTGGAGCCAAAGAAGAAAAAAATCTTCGACAACTTTCATCTGTCCTCCATTTGCTGTTACCTGCTGGTCCAGTTGTGAGGAGTTTGGCTTTCTTTACATTGAGTTGTAATCCATACCAATGATGCTGAACCCAAACTCTTTTTTCTTTTTTTTTTGTTTTTGGGCATCACTGCTCTCCGGCGGTGGGAGTAGGAGGCCCAGCCCCAGTGCTGGAATTGAACCTCCGTCCCAGTGGGCTGAACCCAAACTCTTTAGAGATGCAGAAACCAATGGCAGAACACATAAGAGATGCAAAAAAAAAAAAAAAAACAAAACCATAGAAGAGAGGCATAAGGCAACGACTGAGGTAAGGTTTGCTGCAATTCCGAGTCCCAGAACTCTAGTTTGATAGACCACAAGATACACATGTGGTCACAGGGCTTTTAGTGAAGCCTGTCAAAGCCAGGCTTTTCCGATTATCCGTCAAGTTGGTTGCTAGACTTGAGGTTAAACACCAATGAAGGCTGAGTGCCATCACTCAATTTCCCCTGTGTCAGGACAGTGAAAACTGAAAACTGGGACTCAAGGAGGCGGTCTGCCTTTCCTGAGTCTCAAATATTTTCCCTCGGTTGCAGGGTGCAGTCTCACCACTCTTCTATTCCTCTCTGTTCGTGGAAAATATTTGTTGTCCTTCTTAGCTAGGTATCCTCTTCACACAGGTTCCAGCAGGTTTTTCTGTAAATGACATCTTTGTTTGCTTTGCATATATTTGGGTTAGGTGCAAACCACTAAAAGAAGTTAATTAGCCCTCAATCTTTCATAGCTATAATCATAGTCTATCTTTTGGGAGGCCTTAACTTTTTTTGTTAATAGGAAAGAGATTTATATACAAGAGCAGTTGCCTATTGAGAAAACATCCCAGTCCAGTCCAGACCAAGTCCATAAGTCTGATAGTGCCCATATGTCCAAGACCAATCTATGAAGTGCTCTTCAGACTCAGGAAACACATGCAATGATGCCAAGTACAGGAAAAGATCAATGGGTGAGAAGTCTTGTGAATCCAGTGACATTTTGATGATTTCTAAAGAAAGAATACAGGAATTCCCAGAATCCTCGATGGAAGGCCATGCCCACACAGAGACCTCACTGGCTATATGATTGACAGACTAGACCCCACCCCTTCACTCTTATCTTCTTAAGTCCCAAATTGAAACCAGATGATGCAACTACCACACTGCCTTTGTGGGGAGCCAAGTCAGGGTACAGGAAACCATTCTGTCCCCACACTGTGCAGGGCAGCTTGTGGGCAAATTGTGGATGTCACAAGGACTTCTGTCCATTTCCACTTCACCCTTTTTCCTGATAAGACAATTCTTTGCAAACAGCTTTGACTGTTTAAGGAGTCTTCGTGGTAGCATGATTTAGGTATTTTTTTAATTAAAAAATCATTCTATTGGGGGCAGGCCTTAACTTTTCATAGCTATAATCATATTCTGTCTTTTGGGAAATTGCTTTGGATATGAACTATTATACAAATCCTTCAGCAGTCATATTCTTTGATTTTCCCTTTGTTGATTTTGAATTAGGCCGATTTGCGATTGGAAGCCTGGTGGCATAGCAAGCTACGCATTGAACTGCAAACTGCAAAGTCAACGGTTTGAATGCGCTCACCGGCTCCAGCTATCTTCTCCTGTGAAGCTTCCCAGCCTGGGAAACCCTGGGGAACAGATCTCCTATGTCCTACAGAGTCATTACAAGTCACAGCAGTTGCTGGGGTTGGGGGGCAGTGGTGGGTAAGGCCGTCAGCATAAGAAACATGAAGCTGACTGCTCCCTTAGAGATTCATAGCTTCTAAAGTCCCAGGAAGCCATTCCACTCTGTACTATAGGGTCCATGGCAGTGCTTTCTTTCCATCGGGGAGTATGTGTGTTCATGGGGGAGAAGGGCAAGCATCATGTAAAATCATGTTTTGAATGGTTCAAATTTTTCTAGTCTTACTACTAAGGTGAAACTGTACTTTGAGGTTATCCTGTTGTTGCCTTTGCTAAAGTTACTGGGTGACTAGCGACAGTATTAAAAATCATGATGAAAGTCAATAATTCTTTACAAAATTTACATAAATTGTTTCTTCCTCCATGTCAGGCCCCTGCTCCAACTTCCTGTCTTCACTCTTGTGTTTCTGTGACTAGCAGTTCTGATTCCTTGTTAGTGACACACACTCTCGAGTTTTATTAACTTATGAAAACTTCATAATCGAGACGCAAACGTACAGCAAAGGACTGGAATCATTTTCATACACCTTCAACAGTCACTGGCAAAGGTATAGAACATATATACACCTGGGGCTAGCCACATGGGGAGCCCTTGAGCCAGACAAAAACCCTGCGGCCTGCCTAGAACGTTCCTGCAGATTCTATCCTTGCACAACAGAGGGCAGAGAGGGCTCTGGGAACTAGGTGAGCAGGGTCTGGTCCAGGAAGGCTTGTTGCAGAGCGCGCCCTGGCCAAACCCTGCCTCCTGGGCCTGGACCAGGAGGCTGTGCAAGGCAGAGAGACAATAAATATTTGTTAAATGGAAGAGAGAAATAGAGCCGGATTTGGATCTGTGTGGTGGAAACAGCACTTTTTCGATGATAGTTTGCCAGAGCGGGGACAGTGGAGTCTCTAGGGAGGGGGTGGGGGAGTGCGGACCACACAGCCTGACACCTGCAGAGGAGGGGGCACCCAAATGACCCTAGTGGTTGAGCCGGGGGGGCGGTGACACCGAGGCAATCGGCGTCACTCGGGGCTGGTGTCACCCGTCTCCGGGTGGACTAACTGTTTCGCCAGCCTCCACCCCCAGGCCTATCTTCTGCCAACAGGATGCGGGCAGGCTGTTCGCGGCGGTTGCCTTAGAAGGCCACTCTGCCTTGGCTAATCGGAGAAAAGAGGAGGTGCCAGGACCCAAGGGAGGCGGGGCTGAGAGGGGGCGGGGCCTCGCCTCGCCAGGGCCGGCGTGCTGGGGGCGGGGTGGGACGTGGGGTCGGTGAAGGCCAAGCTCCCCGACGCTCCGCCCGGCCCTGGCAGGGTTAGCGGCGGAACTGGGTTGAGGCCGGCGCCGCGGTGTTAAGTCCCGAGTTAACGTCCGGTTTGAGGGCGACTCTAAAGAAGTCAAGGAGGGGGAGGAAGGGAGATTCCCAATGCGTAAGCTTTGAGTTGACTTCAAGTTAAGCTTGTAAAAGCGGGTAGAGAAAATAGCTGAACTCTGCATACATAACCATGAGGACAAGGAAGAAGAAAAGGTTCTAGAATTGATTGCGGGGACGATTGCGCACACAACTCTTCTTGATTGAATTATCGAATTGTCTGACATGTGGATGAAGTGCCAACTGTTTTTTAAAACAGGAAAGTAGCTGAGTCCTTACAAAGATAGTATATTGTGTGGCTCTGTTACAGAAATACTTACCTTTCTAGGAATCCTTTTCTAGTTGTACGAGTTACTTAAACAATGACGGGATGACTTCCCGCTCTCCATCCTTAGGAGCCCTGATGGTATGAGCTAAATGTTGAACTGCTAATCGTAAGCTCCCAGGTTTGAACCCTCTGGCAACCCACAGGGGCCGTTTTCTACCCTGTCACATGGGCTCAATTCTTGCCCTAAACGGGTTCTTCAGCCTCCAGATTACGAGGTTCGACTCCGCGCTCGAACCTTGTCACCTTCAGGCCAGCACTGTGGCCAGGATGGACCCTGTTTTTCCTGTCCAGCAGCACCTCAGTTCCAGGAGCACATTTCATGCTAAAGAGAGCCATCTGAGGTTTACCATTTCCTGTTAGAAGGTCTCCGGGCTTGAAGACCAGCCCTGAAGAAGTTGCACATACAGGGGACTTTCTTCCTGGCTTCCAGCCCACTGCACGCACAGACCTCCTTGCTGAAAACCTCACGCCCCGACTCCCGCCGGCGATGCTGCCGAGAGGGGTGCCCTTCGGGCGCAAGGGTGGTCCAAGACCCGGAGAAGGAGAGACCTGGGCGGGGTTTGCAGCCCAGCCCCGGGCGATTGAATCAGGTGTGTCACCAAGGAGACAGGCCCGGCCCGCGAGCTCAGCTGCCATTGGCTGGGGATCCGGGGACTGGCGCTATAAACCAGCACCGAGGGAACAGTGCCCCGACTGTGCCGGCCCCAGCTCGGCAGTGGCACGTCGATCCGGCGCCGCGGATCCGAGCGAGCGGAGACACGCGGGCTCCTCCCCAGGGCATCGCCGGGACCATGGAGAACCAGTGAGTCGGGAAGCAGGCCGGTGCGGCCCCTGGGGAGAGGAAATGGCTGTCAGGGAGCGGGTGCCCGGGAGATGCCGAGAGGCCTGGCACGGAGCCCAGGGTCGGGGACAAGGCGGCAAAGCGGGGTGACAGCCGGCGTGCGGCGCCAGGGCGCGCGCAGGAACCTGGCAGGGGTGGCGCCATCAGGCCGGGAAGGCACGCTGGTGCGGTGGAGTCGGCTGGGGAAGGCAGCGGGCGCACGAGGCTGGATGCTGCGAGCGGCGCCAGGGACTGACCCGCCGGCCCCGCGCTCCTCCTCCTGGGAAGAGACCCGCACACGCGGCCACAGATTCCAAATCTGGGTCTCGGCACAATCACGATGTGATTTTGATGCTCCGATCGGGGGAGTCTCCGTAACAAAAGGGCTTGGCCCGGCTCCTTGCCCACTCTCACTAAAAAGAAATTCACTGCCACCGAGTTGATGGCGACTCACAGGGGCCACAGGACTGGGGGGTAGAACTGCCCCTGAGGGTTTTCGAGACTGTAACGCCCTCCTCCAAATTGGGGATGAAATTGGGGGATGGAGTCGCCAAGGGAGGGGTGAGTGGGTGGGATGGGGGTGGGGTGGGTAGAGTTCCCCCAAGGAGGGAAGAAAATTCTAGCCAATTGAATTGAGCTACAGAACCCACCCACTGCCCTCCCCCCACGCCTTAGAAGCCCTTCTCTCTGCTTTGTCCTGCAATTTCCTGTCCAAGTTTCCAGCCCTGGAGATCTCAGTGACTTTAAGATGCTGGGGAATCCCAGGATGCACTTGAGGGACTGATATAGCCCAGGTGAAAATCCTCTGAGGGCTTTGGGCCCATTTCCCAGGAGGCCACAGCGTCGCCCTTCTTTGATTTCCTCTGTACCTGTTGGGGGTGCTTTTGCATGAGAGGGTCCCCTGATGGTCCTCTCCTGATGCTTCCTTGCTTCTCTTTGTCAGGTGGCTCCAGCTCTGTTGCCCTGCTCCCTGCCTGTTTACCCAGCCGCTTCTCTGCAGATAGACTGATGTACTGTAGAAACATAGATGGTTTCCCAGGCTCTGCTTTTGAAAACAGATTTCCTCTGAAGCCTCGGTTGGCTGTGTTCAGCCTCGTCACATCACAGTTCCGTCTTCTTTTCTAAGCTTCTGAGATGGGTGGGAAAGAATTGCATTTGGAAGTGCGAACGAAGTTCTGGGTTCTGCTTGTGTACAGCTTCTGGATAAGTGTAAGTCCTTGGGTCTCCCTGTCTTCTGACGTCCCTGGGGGGTAAAGAACCCCAGCGAAGAGAAGGGCATGTGGGTAGGCAAAGGCCAAGAGAGGCAGGGAAGAAATCACAGGTGGGGTGAAAGCAGTAAAACAGGCTTCCACAGATTGTGTGTGTCAGAGCCATTTTCCGTTGGGATTTATTAGTTAGTCATTTTCAAGCTGAGACTCTGAAGGTAGGTGAGGCTGATTAGATCTCCTTGGTTTACAGCAGCCAACGATTCCTGATGGAGGAGTGGTTAAGTCTACAGTTAACGATATGGTCAGATACACCAGCTGTTCCACCAGAACTAGAGGTGGAAGTCCACTTCTGTAATGATTGATAGCCTTGGGAAAGGATGCAGGAAAATGAGGGATGACCTAGACCTCCAGTAGTACCTCTTAGTAGTACCTCTTAGTCATTGACTGAGGGGAGACTTGAAGGGTGAGGGAGGACCCTCCCTCTGCACTCAGCACTCAAGTTAGTTAGCCTTCTTTACACCTTGAGCAAGGGATGAAAGGGTCCTGAGGAGATTGGCTTGGATTGGTTCCTGCTTGAAGGTTGATCTGAATCCCATTTTGAGTGCTTGCCAGGCCTAGCCCCTTTACCTGACTTGCTTGCCTTTTCACTATATTTTACTGTTTTTTTTTTGGGGGGGGGGCATCACTGCCCTCTGGTGGTGGGAGTAGGAGGCCCAGCCTTGCTCCTGGAGAGCTGCTGCTGGATTTGAACTTCCAACCCAGTGGGCCGAAGTCCCGCACACAACCACTATGCCACCGGGGCTCAGCCCCTATATTTTTACTGTTAATCTTGCTTTTCCTTCTTACCTTGTTCTTCTTACAAGGTTAGGTAGTAAACTCACCAATGTGACTCTGAAATGATCGTTACATACTCTGTTGTCCACTTGAGAGGATTAAGAGTGGAGGGGCGGGGAGTGTAGCTTGTACAATCAGGTTGCCACTTGATGACTTCATTTGGAGGCACCAAGGAGATAAATAGCTCGCTTAGAGGCAGGACACCCACTCTCATTCCCTGCGAGACATTCCTGTTGACCAGCCACATGGAGCTACGCGGATGGCAGCCAGAGCCCCGGAGCTGGAGGAGCCACTTGGAGACCCACACCAGCGCTGAGATGCTTCCACCACCACTGGATCCACAAGACTTTCCACCCACTGGCCTGTGGTCTGCCTGCATTTGGGATTGTTGCATGGCTGCATAAGTCTGAAGAAGAACTAATAGACTGGTATTGGACCTATGGGCTAATATCGGACCTATGGACTTAACCTGGGCTGGACTGAGATGTTTTCTTCATGGACTGTTACATAAAACTCTTTCCGATACATGTGTGAGTGTTTATAAATTTCTCTAGTTCTACCCAGACTAATACAGAGCTGGGTTTACATCAGACTTCCATCTGATTCCCAGAGAGATGGGTAGTTGGGTGGATGTCACCAGGCCTCTGGTGAAGGAATATCTTCTCTGGTCTTTGGACAACTCCTCAGTCTCTCTGCTGTCTCGTATGCTTGCCATCTTCTCTGCTCTTGGAATGGGAGTAGAACTCACCTTGATTTCTCTTTTTTCCTAGGTTCGCATATGAAGATTACCAGGAGACAGCTGACTGGCTTCTGTCCCACACCAAGCACCGCCCTCAAGTGGCAGTGATCTGTGGTTCTGGGCTCGGAGGTCTGGCTGAGAAAGTAACTCAGCCCCAGATCTTCGACTACAGTGATATACCCAACTTCTCCCAAAGTACAGGTACTGGGATAGGAGGGTGAGATTGTGTGCGAGACCTTGATAAGATGTGTGAAGGTCATTGTTTCTAAGGCTGCCCCTCTCGGGTTTCTGGTTCTACTCTTCAGCATTTAACCAAAGTCAATGTTGGAGGGGGGGAAAAGTCCATCATGAGTCAAACTGACTTTAGAAAGAAATTGCCCAAGCAGAGATTTGATAATAGGTTGGCATATTTATGTCAATTGAACTACTACATGATGCTACTTTTCCTATGCTGAAAACTCTCAGGATACAGGTCATCCATGTTTGATGTCTTTCTGTCATTCTTCCTGCCCTAAGGTGTCGCTTGCCATACAAGTACCCAGCAACAAGTAAGCACACACATTGCTGTGTTCTTGCAGACACATATACAGAGAACACACAAGATCTCATTCAGACTGAGCCCCTGGGAGCAGTAAGGGGAAGGTTACACCTTCAAGCTCTGATAGAAGAATATTTTTTTATTCTTTTTTGGGGGGAGGGGGGCATGACTGCCCTCTGGTGGTGGGAGTAGGAGGCCCAGCCTTTGCTCCTGTGGAGCTGGAATTGAACCTCCATCCCAGTGGGCCGCAGTCCCGCGCACAACCACTATGCCACCAGTACTCAGCCCCCCCTCCCCTTTTTTTTATTTTTTAAGAAGAATATTTCTAACATGGCATTTGAGAATAACATTCTCTCAGGATTCTAGGACCACCTAGAAATTCTGAAGCTGAGACTTGGAAAAGAGCTGGGCAAAATCAGGGCAGGCAAAGCATGTTGATTTGGTTCAGTGATGAACTTCTCTATTAACTAACTGCTTCTGGCTTATCCTCATATGTTAAAAGTTTTCATTTTTACCTTCCTCTTTCCTGCAGAGTTAAGTCTTTTAGGAAATATTGTTCTAAGCTTTTGTAGAAACACAGGAAGAGCTGAGCAGGGAGATGGCACTGGGGCCTGCAGAATGAATTTTTTTAAAAGAGAGGGGGTTGGGGCCTGTAATTCTCTGGGAGAGGTAATAGTGACCTGGGTGGTCACTCCCACCCCCAGTGAGGAACATCCTGTACTAACTGATAAGTAGATTAGGGTGGGTTTTTTTAACCCTTAGTTTGTCCATTTTAAAATTCTACTTGGGTTTTCCTGTGTCTATCACGTAGACACCATACTTATTTACTTTTATTTTCAAATAAGCTTCTGTTTCTCTCAGTTCTTTCTCCTGGACCTTTTATTCCCTGAGGGGGAGGCTGGCCAGGCCCATTACAGGAGACTTCCAGATAAGGGGAATAGTAATAATGGTGATTATGACTGGATGGGGAATAATTTTTGCATTCTGCTTCCCCAAATGTATTTCCACAGGCCATAAGGGAGGCATCATCAGTGGTCCAGACTCAGTCCCTCTGCTCTGTACTGACTAAACTACTTTAGCAAGTTAAAGGAGAGCTGGAGCGCCCTTTATGGAATGTGAGGACATATAGTGCAGTTGGACAATTCAAAAGAAGATAACATTTGGGGAGCTTTGAAAAAAAATTATTAAGCACTACAGTTTCCATGTTTACTTCCTCATTATCCTCCTTCCTCCCCTTTGGTACCCATTGCAGCATGGGTTTCTCATTCTTTTGTAATTTCTTTCAAAACCTTTTTCTTCCTTCTTTGTGTGCCCCCTGTGTTCCCAAAGCGCTAGCATCAGATTAGATTTTATAGTTATATAGTATTATGTTTTGTTTCTTCCGCATCACTGCCCTGGTGGGAGTAGGAAACCCAGCCTTGCTTCTGGAGAGCAACCCTGTGGGCTGCAGTCCTGCACACAACCACTGCGCCACCAGAGCTTGGTTGTTTTGTTTTTGTTTTTTATGAGATTAAGGCTCATGCTTATCTCCCCCATCAGAGCTCAACTTCCTGAAAGCAGAGCCTGGGATGCCTTTGTTTGCTTTAATCTCAGAGTGTGTTTCTATGAATATTTGAATGACTAGAATTCTTGTCTGAAAGCAGAGCTCAGAGTGTATTTTGCTGCTTCACTCACTCACTGTACCCTCACAGGTTGAGGACTTTGAGTGAGTCATAGGAAGTGCTCCATGGCTGTGTGTCGTGGAGCACCTTGACTGAGCCATAGGAAGTGCTCCATGGCTATGTGTGGCATGAAAGCATCGTCCCACTCATTGCCTTTCTCTTTGTGGACAGTTCCGGGGCATGCTGGTCGGCTGGTGTTTGGCTTCCTGAATGGCAGACCCTGTGTGGTGATGCAGGGCAGATTCCACTTGTACGAAGGCTACCCACTCTGGAAGGTAAGTGGACAGAACCCGGATAGATCCCAGAGAAGGGGGAGGAAACAACCCATCCTCAGACAGTATTTTCCTGCTTCCTGT
>PVJH01040658.1:0-15530 GCA_004026705.1 Nesogale talazaci
CAGGAAGCTCTGCCACCTGTCACTCAAGAAGGTCACCCACACTGCAAGTGTTGCAGAGGAGGTTCCAGACTGAGAAATACTGGGAAGAAAAGCCTAGCAGTCCACTTCCAAAGGGAATTACGTCTAACCACACTGGTCACAACAGAACATTCCCAACTCGCTGGGTGGAAACAGCATCAACTTGTTTGTTGCATCAGTTGCTGGAAGACATCACATTTGGTGAAGTGGAGAGTCAAGGAAGATGAAGGAGATGCCAGGTGTGGTGAATTGGCATAATGTACTAGTGATCACAAGGATGCACAGGACCAGGCAGCATTGTACAGTGTCGGACAGATGGGCACCGTGAGTCAGAGTCTAATCTACAGCAACGCACTCTCTGTCTCTCTTACCACTTCCAATTACCATGGAGGACCTCATGAAGTAGGGTCACATGGCCCACATGGTCACAATTGGGTGGGACCCCAACTGGCCCATTTCACTGTGTGAAGTTATCTGGCTGGGCCATCCAGGTGTCTACTTTGTGCATCTGGGGTAGATGTCCAGCCACAAGGAAAAAGGAAGGGCGTAAACTACCTTCATGCTCTCAGCAGCTTCATAGCCCTAAGAGACTGAACCTCAAAGGACTCCTTCATCTTCACATAAACTTTTCCAGAGCCACACCACACCATCTCAGAGCCAGTGTAATGCTTCTGGCTGGGAGAGTACATTTTTCAGAGGTGAGATCAGAGCTTCATGAGTCTCTTTGGAATGGGACTGCCACACTGTCTCTCCCCCATCTTCATAGCAAGTGCATCCTCAGTGTAGGGGCAGACCAGCTTGCTCTAAATGCAAGGAGGGCTTGTAACAGATGGAGAGCCAGTCCACAAAGAAGGTGAAACAAATAAAGCCAGGCTCCCTGTCTGCCCTCTGTGCATTAAGAGCCTCTGCTTGCCCGAGCTTCCACTCGAGTAACACGAGCACGTTGATTTCTATTACACAGAACATTAATAAGAGGAAGCACTGACCCTCGATTGCCGAGAACCAGGTAAACGTCGGGGAGGGAAGGGGGCCGAGAAACGGTAGGCATTTTACACCACATGACTTGAAGGGGAATGTGTTGGCTATAAAGATGACGGGTGCTGTAGCACGGAGGGGGAAACATAATTTTTCATTGATGTACGGCAGCAGAGCTGGAAGGAACACAAATACTACAGTAGATCCATTAACTGGATGACAAGAAACAGTGTTCACATCCACTGACTAAACTGTTTTTGATTCTTTAGTACCAACATGCAGAATGATCCTTACATTATGTTGCCAGGGAAAAACCTTAAAATGCATTTATTTTGTAATGCAACTTTCTTGTATTATCATAATAGAGCCATAATGGTGGTTGCAAACACTATGTGGTCTTAAAAAAACACACCTAAATACAGTTATCAAATTGGAAATTTTTTAAAAGGGGGAAATTTGGAGTGTCTACAAGGTGATGGCTTTCTGCAGGGGTGGGGGAAGTGCCCGGCAGCGTCGCATCCTGGGCCTTTGGGCGACTAAGTTCCGGAGGGTGAGCACTGCCTGTCAGTCCACGCAGGACTGGAAATTGGCTGCGAGAAGCCGGGGGAGGCGTGAAGCCACTTAAGCACAGTCTCTGTTCAAAGCAAAGTGGGAAGTCACTTCTCCCACCTTGATGATCCACTTCTCCCCTTCCACCCTGCTGTGGTGACTCCCTCCTCTTGAACCCCCTATCCCTTGTTTCCTGAACGGTACTTCTCTTCTGTAAAATGGGTACAAACTTTCTTATTTTTGTAATGTGCCTAGCAAAGTGGCCGGATGTGTACTGGTAACCCACAGAAAGTTACTGGTAACTCATGGCTATTGGTGTGACTGCTGTGGCCACTCTGCTCCCAGCTGGGCGGTTGAGAAGACAGAGCTCTGGATACAGTGGTGGGTGCCAGGTTGCTCTGTGCCAGGTTGCCCTGAGCACTGCTAGGTATTCCACGCATGAGCTGCCCACCTCTTGCCGTCAGGCTGACTCTGCTCACGAGGACCCCACACGTGGCGGAGCAGAACCGACCGCCACACGTCGCTTTGGCTGCATGTTTCATGAGTGTGATCTGTTCTCGTTCTGGGCCCCTGCAGAGCGAGCAGCTTATTTGAGTCACTCGGTAAATAGGAAGAGGGCCAGACTCAAATGGGGGATTATGTTGCCTCCAAAACCCAAAAGATGCTCATCAGACATTCAAACTCCTTTTTTTCATTATGTGAGACTCCAGATGCAAACATGTACCCCTCACTTTGGTAAGACTGTCTCGACATGCCCTGCATGGCTGGACCCCTAGAAAAGGCACTGGGGTAAAAGTCACGTGAGTTTCTATCAAGTTCATTTGTCACCCCCTGGCACACAAATATCTTACCAACGAGTCTACATGTCTCTCATTCTTGCTGTTGCCCATTGCCATCAAGTCATTTCCAACCCACGGTGCCCTCCTTACACACAACAGAATGAAGCACTGCCAGGTCCTGCACCATTCTTACAATTGTGCCTACACTTGAGTCCATTGTTGCAGCCCCTGTGTCAGTCCATCCCCTCGAGGGCCTTCCTCCTTTTTGCTGCCCCTCTACCACACATCATGTCCTTCCCCAAGGACGAGTCTCTCCTGACCACATGTCCAGAGTCTCATCATCCTCACCTCTAAGGAGCACTCCAGCTGTACCTCCTCCAAGACTGTTCCGTTTGTCCTTCTAGGAGTCCATGGCACTTTCAATGTTCTCCTCCAGCACCATGATTCAAATTCATCAATTCTTCTTTGATCTTCTTGATTCAATGTCCAACTTTCCCGTGCACAAAACACCATGGAAAATACCATGGCTTGGGTCAGATGTACCTTAATCCTCAAACTAGCACCCCTGCTTTTCAATGCTCTAAAGAGATCCTGTTCAGAAGATGTATTTCTTACTAAGTTCAACTGGCATAATGTCTTTGAGGTAATTGGCCAATGTGATGTCTTGTGGAAGGGTAAGACAGTATCTCTGCAACTAAAGAATAACATAGTTCTGGAGAGTTGATATAACTCTGAAGTAGGAGAATGAGTGTGTATTGCTGGCTTTTCCAAATTAAAACAAATTGCTTCTGATGATCCTTTGAGAAGACAATTGAGAAAAGGCATGGACATAAGCACCAGAAGATGTATTAATTTGCTCAAGTAATAAAAACGTATCTGAAACAACAGCTTCAATTGGAGTCACCACCTGATTAAATTTATGATAATTCCAGATCCAAGTTCCATCTGACTTTTTCACAGACTTCATAGGTGAGTTACATGGGAATATTGTGGGAATAATCACTCCTATATCCTTCAAGTCCCCTAGATAGTGGCAGTAACCTTTGCAATTCCTCCAAAAATTCAACATTGATTTTGTGTATTATTTCTCCTAAATAAAGGTAGTCCTGATGGCTCTGTTTGTCTTTTTCTACCATAATAGTACTTACTCCATAGAGCTTTATATTAAGGAGTACCTGGATTTCAAGAACACATCCCAGCCCAGCCAAGATCAAGTCCATAAGTCTGATACTACTCCAAAAACCCTCTCAGCCACACTCGATGCAGAGTGTGGGAAGATCACAGGCCAGTGGGTGCAAAATCTGTGGATCCAGTGGCAGTAGGTGCATCTCCAGTTCCATTAGTGTGGCTCAAAATCGAGTGCCTCAAAGGAGGGTGAGGCTTAAAGAGAGAGGAGAGGACACTCCTTCTGAGAAGGCCATTTTCACAAGGAAAAACCATCAGACAATGACCTGATTGACAGGCTAGCCTCCACCCCTTCACTCTATTTATCAAATTGACATGGGATTATATAATTACCATAGGGTCTGACCTGACCAAACCACTCAAATATGCCATTTCTCAAAGTCTTTAGATACATTCTTCTACATTGCACCAAGCCAGCTCTTTCCCTTTAACCTGATTTAACATAGACAGGCCACAATGAAATCCTTGCTCCAGTGAACCAGCCAAGTAAACAGATTCATTGCAAATGTCTTGAGCTAAAATACTGCATGAAGAATCTGTGCTTAGTGGATTCAGATCAATATACTCAAGCTGATCAAACTTTAGGTTCATTGCACAATTATCCCACACCTTTACTTATGTAGTTATTACCACACAAATTCTTCTCAAATATACTTCAAATGGATGGTGATCTCACTGATAATGTGTTAGATGACAATGCTGTGGTAATCTTGTGGTAATGCTGTGGTAATCTTGTTAGATGGCACTGTTGACAGGAGGAGTTCAACAAAATTTAGGGGTCAAGGAGATGTGGTTGTATTTTCAAGTAAGCTTTGAACTGCTAACTGCAAGGCCATCAGTACAAACCCGCCATCAACTCCTTGAGAAAAGATGAAGATATCTACTTCCATAAATATCACAAAACCTCAGAAACCTGATATAGGTTCACCATAAGTTAAAATTGACTCGATGTCAAAGATTTCTTTGAATGTCCTCATCTTCTTGGCTATCTGGCTCTCTGTCAACATCCCAAGTGTCAGGACTCTGGATTTGTTGTTGTTTTTCCAATCAATGCCCTCACTTTCCTTTCACACACTATTCAAGGCCAGAGTTTGATTGACTTTGTAAATCAGCTATTCATATTACTGTAATAGTCTGAGCTTGGTTTTCAACTATCTGAAGTCTGGTATTCCAGGGAAGAAGGCTCTTTCGGGACATATATTACAACTTTCAGGTCTTGTCTGTAGTTCTTGAGCTGTCACTCTAAAGTCAAAAGGTCATTTCTTTCTTTCACAATTTTATCTTGTGAAAATGGGACTACTAAACCAACTTTCATATGCATCTAATTGTGACAAAATTGAAGAAGAATATCCGATTTGCAACCACCCAGAGCCTTGTTTCTCAAAAATATTTTATCTATTTGTGGTGCTCTCTTATTTATTTCTATTGCCACCTCATTCCATAGCTTAGCATTCCTCTCTTTGTGTTAGAGGAAGAGTCATCAGTGCCTTTGAAACTAACTGGACTTGAGAACCAATTTAGAAAGCTCATCTTCACAATTTTACTTCTCTAGAACCAACATTGGCACAAAACGTCTTACACTGGACTCTCTAGAGAAGCAAAGCCAAAAATGTTGGCAAATCTGTAAGTCAGAGGTCAGACTGGAGGCTTATTCTGACTCACGGTGTCACAGAAGCTAATGACCCCAAAATAAGCCAATCAGTCAACAAGCTGCTGGTTTACAAGCTGCAGAAGCTGACAAATCTAAGATTAGCAGATGAGATGGTAGGTTGCTAACTCAAACCCCAAGAACTGGAGTTACAATGCTAAAAAATGGATACAGGATTCAGAACAAACCAAAAAGAAAAAGAAATTTACCAAGATGTCCATATATATTTGAAGTAGGCCACACCCCTCAGAATGGTGATCAGATTAAGGTGTTGCATTCCACCTGAATCCCCCTTAGATTAAATCAAGAATGATCACATCAGACACATTATGAGGATTGATTACATTTCATAACTGCCACAATCCATCATTGTATAACTAATTGTTAACCAGATACTCACGGTGCATTTAAATTGATGCATAATCTTTACCATCATAGTGGCCCTCTATAAAAAAGAACAAAACATTTTACACCATCATTATTAAAAATCCAGACAGAGTCAAAATTAGAATGAGGCAAAATAAAAGCATAAAGCCTCAGGTGAAAAATGAACATTTTTATAATCTTGGATTAGGAGTGGAATTACAAAATATTCCTCCAATGCCTGACTAATGTCACATAAATTGCCATCATTACCTACCTCTCCCTTTGGCTGAAAACAGGTTGGTCTTAAAGTTCCTTCATTACGCAAGCTATAGCGTCTCCCTGCGGAGAGGCTCACCTCAACCAAGTAGCTTGGAGGTTTTCCCCCCAACACAGCAGCACAGAGAAAAAAGAATGAATCCTGCCCAAATATATGTCGATTGCAGTGGGAGAAGAGGAAAGGTTATCTTTGGAGTAGTAAGAAAGAGGAGCAGCTTACGTGAGTTCAAACTGCAAGGGGACTTTCCCTGCAACCCCCTTGCCCACAGACAGCAAAAGCCACTGAACTCAAAATGTACAAATCCACACTTCTGTGTGACCCCCACAGGACTCCCTCATAGGGCTCATTGCCCAGACAAAGGTGAGACTCGGCCGTACACTTCTCTTGTTGCCCCGGTCATCGAATCAAATATGGCCCAGTAAATTTTGACATTCCAGGGGGCACAAGAGCTCATTAGAAGTTCCTCGAGCTGTCAGGAGTCTCTTCCACCAGTTTTCAAAGGAATGTGTGCTTAGTTTCTTAGTGTTGGCATAACAGGAATCGCAGAAATGAATGTATTAAAGGAGCAGATTTTCACTTTCACAATTCTGGAAGCCAAAAGTCCAGACCATGGTCTTGTTTCTCTGTTGATTCCTTCGTGTGTGTGTGTGTGTGTGTGTGTGTGTGTGTTTATCACTCAGAGAAGATTAGATTTAGAACTCACCCATTTTAAGTGTGATCTAATTAATTTAAGAAGGAACAACTTGTTTCCAAACAAGATTCCATCACTGGGTCATATAAGGGTGAGGATTCCAACACAACATCACCCATCAATATTACTTCTTCGTGTGTCCATTCCATCAGATAGCCTAGTTTGGTACAAAATGGAATCACAGTAGGATGTGAACAGTTTAGTTAAAAATATCTATCTATAATACACTTAACTTCAGTAACCAACCCCAAATCTCTCTTAGATACAGAGACTGAGACACAGATGCATAATCACCAATACATGTTCTTTGGAACAGAAAATGCAGAATGGGATTTCTTTGGTTTTGACATTTTAAAAATTTTCCATTGAACCAAGTAGGCACTCGTGTGAGGTTTGCACTGGCATAGATGTCATTAATGCCATGCTGCTTCTTGGTGCAATTTCCATGCAAGGTGCTCACTTATAACTCCCATCAGTCTGGTACGACTCACGGCAATCATATAGGGCAGAGTAGAACCCTATAGGGGGGCTTCCAACCCTCTAAAGATAATAGTCTCCTCTTTCTCCTACCAGTTGCTTTGAACTGTCAACCTTAAGGTTAACAACCCACAGCATAACCCGCTACAAACATGAGGTACACCTTGGACAGTCCTCACTCGTGATGCCCAGAAAGGAACTAGAGAAGTATTGGAGGGTCGCTCATCCAGTATTCTGCTGTCTGTTCACCTACAGCCTTGAATTCCCTGCAAAACGCAAGCTCCCCCGTTCTTGGGAGCAGGGGGTTGCTGGAGGTAAGTCAGAAGGCCATGGCTTTACTTAATTGAGAATTAAATATCATTTGGGATTGTTTTCTCTCTCCAAAGGAAGGTCACTTTGCTATACCAGCAAATTAGGGCCTCTTCAATGGTCCAGTCCCCTGATTAAACCCCGCCCACCTTCCCACCTTCCCGCATCTCTGGCTCCCGCTTCTGCATCGTGGCCACAACCTACCAAGGCAATATTTGAATTCCCGCTTCCCTCCCCAGGCCCTCGAGCCCATCGCGCCTCCATACCCCATCCCCAGTCAGAGGAACTGAGGCCCCCACTCATTAGACACGGAGTCACAGAGACTTGCACGGTATGAAGATGGCAATATCATCTTATTGGCTATTAACACAAATGTGCCAATAAACAGAGTGCATAAAAATTATACATATTCCCTCGGAGTCCATAATCCTGAACTGATATGGCATAATGCAAAACACACTTCCCAAAAGTAGTGCTTAAAGTCATGATGTACAAATTGAATTTTAAATAAATTTCCTGAAACCTCACCAGTGGTTCTAGTCACGTTACCTGCACACATTTTCTAAAAATAAAGGGTGGAATGGGATGGGGCTGGGGGGCCCTCAGCCGCAGGGTCTGGGCCGCTGTTTCCAGGGGTGGGTTCACTCCACCCAAGTTAGAGGGCGGGATTTAAAGAACCCCGCGTGCTGCCCCCAAGGCTTTCCCCTAATTAACAGTGATCATCAAGTTCCAGAAAGTCAGCTTGTCCTCACCACAGTCTCTATCAAAAAGGGAGATGTTAATTGCATTATCGCCTTGCCAACACCCTCTGAATGATGGTAATAATTATTCGCAGCCTACTATGGAGCCAATCAGAGCCAGCCCAAATTCAGAGCCAGCCAATAAAGGACTTCTCAGTCCCACGTGTGGAAGCTCGAAAAGCACAGGGCAGCCACCCTAGCAAAGAGTGTGGGCAGCTTATGACCAGACCTGCCCGCAGCACCCTCATGAAACGTCCCACTGCAGGGACTGTGGGGTCCAGGACAAGCATACACAGAGCACACGCCCCTTCAGGAGAAAACCACAGGTCCCCAAAGCCTCCTCACAGCCCTCCCCACCACCCATCCTAGCCCTCGCTGATCAAGCTGCTCATCCAGGGAGGAAAACCTAAGGGAAGCCAAGACAATAATGAAAACCAGCTCCCTAGGGGTGGCGAGGGTGCCTTCTTTGGCAGGCCATGTTGTTTTTCAGCAGATATCAGCACCCAAACAAATTTGCTATTGCTTATTCAATATATCTTCTTGAATGTAGCAAGTGATATTATGGTTGTCCTGCAAATCTTCCACCCAGAACTCACACTAGCAGATACCTTTTGGATTGCTATGAAGCCCAGCTATCAAAGTGCCCTTCAAGGTCTGTCTCGGCCCCTGCAGTCCAGTCCACCTGTTTCCTGGCCCCTCTCGGGAGAGAGTAGAGTGACTGTCGAACAGCTGACCCCTGTGTGCTCTGAAGAAGTCCTCCAAAGACTCATTTCCCAAGGGGGAAAATGGACACATGATCAAATAACTCAGAGGGGCAATACACATGGCCAATCAATATGAAAACACATTCAACCTCTGTCACAGAATCACGTCTGATTGTAGATCAGTTCTGCAGTCAGACAGGAGTCCCGGAGGCACAGTGGTTTTGTGCTGGGCTGTCCCCGCAAGGTCGGCACTTCGAGACCACCAGCAGCTCCCCAGGAGAAAGGTGAAGCTTTCTCCTCCTGAGACAGTTGCAGGCTCAGAAGCCCACAAGGACAGTGCCACCGATAGGCTTGCCCTGGGCCAGCATCCGCTCCGTCCTGACAGGGAGCTCATGTGGGAGCTGGCTAGCTTGGGTCAAGCAGACATGATGAAAAGAACATCTCCTGTTCTGAGAGAGAAGTGGCCCCTCCTCGGCGTGGCTCACAGAGGGACAAATTTGGCAAAACTTAGCTGCCTCAATAAATGACTTATTCTTTCTAGACTAAGCAAAATACCAAAAGTGTATGAAGAGAAAACTGCTAAATGATATTTGTCACAACGTTCCTTGTGATGCAAAAACAAAAACACAGAAATAACTCAGGCTTACTGAGAAAGAAATGGTTAAATATTATAGGCTATCTATAAAATGTAATGTATGGGTTTTTCACACACAAATGTGAAGTCAGTAAGGACATGGGAAGTGTTCACAATATATCAAGGGGGGTGGGGTGGTGTGGAGAACACAATATAAAATAAAAACTGTCTGTATAATAGAGTCGTGATTTTGAAACCAAAATAATAATGCCTCTAAATGCCCCAGGTCTGTAAAGAAATGCATAAATATTTTAGGAGTGTTCAGCTCTGGGTGGTGGGATTACAGTCTGTTTTTATTTTCTTCTTGATACTTCCTTGTATCCTGAAATGTTTGAAAATAAATTTGTAGTTCTCCTATATTTGGAAAGCAAGGTTTTGTTTTGCTCTGTCCATGCTGGGAACCCTGGGGCACCGGCTGTCAGGAAGACTTACCACAGACCCATCTTCTCCCACCTCTGGCTGAACTTATGCTGTCTTTTCCTCTAGGCTGAGCCTCCTCCTGAGGACTCCAAGCACAGCTCCTTATTTTTGTCACCATGTCCTCACTTGTTCCACTCTGACTATTTTGTGTTGTTAGCTTTTGTTAAGCCAGCCCCAACCCATGGCAGCCTCATATACAGCAGGAGGAAATGCTATGCAGTTCTGCACCAGTCTCATGACCACTTACAGATAAGATGCCTGTGATCCACTGGGTTTTCAGTGATGGCTTTCAGCATTAGATCACAGGCCTTTTTTTCCAAGTCTGTCTTAGTCTAGAAACTCCACTAAACCTGTTCAGATAATAGCATACAAGTCTTTCCATGGACAGAGGGACTGTGAGCGAGGTGCATTGACTGGCAGCTCTCCTACAAAGGAGGGGAGAATTCTACCACTCACCCACCACTGTTCATCTTAGTTCATGCCAACAAGCCCCAGACTAGGTGACAGGCTTCTTCAGGGGCAGGCCATCAATTCTCCAGCACTTGCCCAAGAAGCTGGCATTACCTTCATCTCAACTGAGCTTTGTGTCGACTCATAGAGTACCAGACCCCAAAGAGTCAGCAGTGGCTAGGTGAGCCACCTTTCTGCTAGGTGCACTCTTAAACATTGTAGAAGGTACACTATTTTCTGTCGGCCTGCTAGAAAAGCAGGAGACTCCGTGTGTGCAATGCTCAAGGGCGGGACTTTCTTGACACATTGAGCCCCTGCATGGTGCAGATGATCAGTGTGCTCGGGCACTAGGGTGAAAGTGTGGAGCTGGAGGCCATCCAGAGAAATGCTGGGAGAGAGGCCTGGTGATGGGCTTCTCGGGGTGGGAGGAGGTACTCAGCCCCTGAAAACACCCTGGGG
The DNA here is from genome assembly GCA_004026705.1 of Nesogale talazaci. Taxonomy (NCBI): domain Eukaryota; kingdom Metazoa; phylum Chordata; class Mammalia; order Afrosoricida; family Tenrecidae; genus Nesogale; species Nesogale talazaci. Next base: position 10,682 of record PVJH01040658.1, read on the forward strand.
AGCACCATTCTACTCTGCTATGTATGGGCTCAGAGCGAGCCAGGTGGGCTAGCTGGCACGTGGGTTTCTTGCTGTGCAATTGTCATAAATAGGATGACGGTGAGGGTGAGGCTGCTGCCCAGTTTCTGTAGAGGAGCCTCTGCTGTAGGTGGTCTGCAGAAGCAGGTTCGGCTCTGGTGTTCTCTTGTCTGGCCTCTCAGATCTGTGGAGGCTCTCATAGACCCATCGTGCTGTCAAATGAAGCTGATTCAAGTGCTTTGCACAGCCACAGTAACCTGTTCTGATGCCACAAAAGCAATGGGCTACCTTGGACTTGGGGTCAGTCTCTCAAACAACATCTTCCCAGAAGGCTTTCCTCCACAATGACCTTGGAGCGTGTTCTCTGGGCATTGTGAGAACGTCCCCTATTGGTCTGTCCACCAGTGTGCAGGTCCCACAGCCTTTCAAGTCCTTGGGGAGAACTCCAGAGTATTGGGTGCTCGACTCCTCCTTCATACCCATTCTCACAGTCCTCCTGCAGCCAGCAGTTGGTGATTCTCTGGCAGTGAAACTCTATTTCAAGCGACAGGAGGGTCCCAATACCACAGCCCCAACCAGCCTAAGAATGGAGGTGCCCCTATGGAAGGGAGAGAAGGGCTTCTTGATTACCATCCACACATTTGCCCTCATTGGCTGCATTACCACCCACTAAAGTCAGAGAAGAACTGATGCATTGGGGTTACAATGTTGATGGGAAAAATTGGCAGTAGTTGTGGACTGTCAGAAGAACAGAAAAATATGTGTGGGAGAAAGGATAGCCAGAATGCTTCTTAGAAGCTCAGATGGCAAGACTTCATCTCACTTTCTTTGGGTATGTTATCAGGAAAGCCAAGTCCTGAAAAAGAAAGTAGAAGATCAACAAAAAGAGGAAGCCTCTCTAGGTGATAGGTTGACACAGTGGCTACAACAATGGTCTCTAAAAACAAACAAATAATTGTGAGGAACCGTTTCTTTCTTTGTTTGTTTTTAACAAATAATTTAATGGGGGCCATGGCAGTCATGTGCTTATGTTAATTTTATGATTGAAATGTAGGGGTGGAGTCTAGCCTGTTAATCTGGAGATAGCCAATGAAGCCTCTATGTGGGCATGGCTTTCTCCTGAGACTTCTGGGAAATCTCGTGATATTTCCCTCATGAAGATGAGAAGCTAACTTCCCCAGTTGTTGGGATTTAGTCTCAGAGGCAATGAGTCATGGAAAAGACAAGATGGCAGCGCATGGAGACCTCTGCCAGTGATGAGTTGCTTCTGCTGTTGATGATGGACACTGAGCCCTGGAAGCGAGGAGCCATGGGGAGACCCCTGCCAGCGCCGGGACTCTGCACCCACTGACCTGTGATTTCATGAGTCAAAAGGAGACTTTATAGACTGATTTCGGGCATGTGGGTTAATATCGGGCTTGTGACTTCGAACTGGACTGGGCTGGGATGCCTTCTCAGTGTCACATCCCTTTTGTATATAAACACTTTCCTTATATCCATATGCGTGTCTAGGAAATTTGTTCCTCCTACCTGGACTGACACAGGGGCTTATACAGCTCTTATGACAACACATACTTTGTGTCAGACAGTTTCTTTCTATTGTATTCAGAGTCGCCCTGAGAAGGAACAAACACAGTGGCACCAGGTGTGTCATTTTGTACATTGTAAATATTCTTGGTAGGCATTGGTTTTTACACAAACAACTATCAAAATCACAATGTTAGACATCAGAAACTCTCAAAGAGGCACAGGCTCTGGCTTGGGTCAGGCAAATCAGAGACCTTGTTTGACTGAAAAATGCTACAGAGACTTCCCTAATCAGATGGGTTCCCTCTAAAGGCTTCCAGGCAGGAGATCCCACAACCAGCAGCACAAGACCAGTCCTCCCATGTTGCCATTGTAGACACGCATCTCTGCCAAACAGCTGAGTAAAGAAATCTGTTCTAATAATTCACTGCAACTCCTTCTTAACCATGACCAGGGGCCACCCTTCAAGGCTCTTCCCACCAGGAAGCTCACTCTGGAACTCAACTGTTGGCATCTTCAGTGAGATGTGCAGGTTTTTGCTCCATTACAATGCCATTGTCTCTCAGCTCTTGGCACCACCAAGGGCAGGCTTCCAAATGACCTCCACAGCACGTCACCTACCAGGACTCACAGTCACAAAGCAAACCAAATGGTGATGAAGCCGGGATATCCTTCCTGGTTGTTGCTGTCCACCCTCAACTCAGGAAGCAAGTGAAGAAGTATCTAGGGTGCAGCCAGCATCTAGCCATGGTGGAGGGGCAGGGAAGCACACAGCATCTTCTCTGGGGCCATTTGTTCTTCCTGAGGGCTTGGGTCCAGGGAGGATGACTTGGGTACCCTGACACTATTTCAGGTAAGTTTCTGATTTCCACTTAATTGTCCTTTTCAGTAGAGAGGCCCTGTGACAAAATGATGATGTGTTGGGCTGCAAAACACAAGGTCAGAAGTTCGAAACCACAGGCTCTCTGCAGAAGACAGATGGTCCTTTCTATTTCTATAAATATGGTCTCAGAAACTCACAGGGACAATTCTACCCTGTCCTATAGGGTCACTATGAGTTAGAATCAAATCAATGGTAGAGAGTTGCTTTAAAAAAAAAACTCTAAACATTTTATTGGGGGCTCATACAATACTTATCCAAGCATCTTGCCATGCCCCGTCATCCTTCTCAGACCATCTACTTTTCCACCTGAGCCCTTGACGTCAGTTTTTAATGCCCTCCTCTTCTATCCCCCTCTCTCCTCCCCCACCAACTCTTAATATTTCATAAATTATTATTAATTTGTCATCTTCTACGCTGCCCAATATCTCCCCTTGTCCACTCCTCTGCTGTCCATCCTCTAGATAGGCTATGTGTAGATCCTTGTAATTGGCTCCCCTCTCCACCCCACCTTCCCTCCACCCTCCCGGTATCTCCACTCTCACTATTGGTCCTGAAGGATTCATTTGTCCTGAATTCCCTGTGTTACCAGTTCTCATCTGTATCAGTGTATCTCCTCCATCCAGCTGGATCTGTAAGGCAGAATTGGGACCATGATAGTTGTGGGGAGGAAGCTTTCAAGAACTGAAAAAAAAAGTTGTATGTTTCATCATTACTTCTCTGCAACCTGACTGGACTGTCTCCTCCCGGTGGCACTTCTAGATGTCCAATTGCCCACAATTGGTTCCCCACTCTAGACTCCCCCTCATTCTTGGTGATTTGATTCTTGTTTCTTAGTGCTTGATAGCTGCTCCCATTGAGCCCTCGTCATCACACAGTCCATGTGGACTTTACTGCCTCTGCGCTAGCTGGCTACTTGTTTACCTTCAGGCCTTTAAGATCCCAGATCTTTATCATTTGTTAGCTAGGCACTTTCAGCTTCCTCCACCATGTTTGTCTCTGCACCCATTTGTTTTCTGCAATCATATCTGGAGGGTGGGGACACTATGATATGATTTTTGTTCTTTGAGACCTAATACCTTATTCCTTCTACACCTCATGATCACACAAGCTGGTGTGTTTCTTCCATAGTGGGATTTGTTGCTCCTGAGCTAGATGGCTGCTTGTTCATCTTCAAGCCTTTAAGACCCCAGACGCTATATCTTTTGATAGGCACCATCAGCTTTCTTCACCACTCTTGCTCATGCCCCCACATGCCCTCAGCAATTGTGTCAAGAAGGTGGGCAAACAGTGATAAGGTTTTTTCCTTTTTGATGCCTGAGATCTGCTCCTTTCAACACCTCATGACCACACTGGCCGGAGTGCCTCTTCCATGAGGGCTTGGCTGCATCTCCGCTGGGTGGCTGCTAGTTTATCCTCCAGCTTTTAAGACCCCACACGCTACATCTTTTGATAGCTGGGTACCATCAGCTTCCTTCACCACATTAGGTTATGCATCCATTTGTCTTCAGTGATCTTATCGGGCAGGTGAGCATCATGGAATATCAGTTAATAGAACAAAGTGTTCTTACATTGAAGGGGACTTGAGTGGAGGTCCAAGATCCTATGGTAGTGAGTTTTGAGTGAATCGTTTTTTCTAGAATCATTTCCCTAATAACAAAATCACCAAGCATCAAACCACTGCTACCACCACCACTCACCACCACTCCTCTGGGAGCACCTCCCCTGCTTCCCCTTTCCTCCTCCTCATCTTCTTCAGAATGCAATTAAGGGAGGGAAGTTTGCAATGAATTGTTTTCAGTGCTTAACACAGCTCCAAATTTATGGTTGTTGGGATTGATGTCTCCAGGTCCTAAAAAGTAGCAATTCATTCTATCCCAAGTGCTGTCACTCGGTCCCAAGTCCAAAATGCAAACCCAGAGCAAGGGCGACCTCGGATTGGTTGCAGCCCTCAAAGCAAAGGCCTCCACACCAGCCAAGCCCCCCAGCTCTCCGGACTCTGCACGGCCTCGACGGGCATTACAGAGTGAACAGAATGACCAGGCACTCAGTTAAGCCCTGACGGCGCATGCTGTATGTATCTGTTTGCCCAATAAATAAGCACTGATCACCTCCATTTTATTGAGCTCATTTCCCAGGCAAGCAAGCAAAGACCACGAGATCCTTCCGCACATTTTCCCTTTCCACCCTCCAGAACTACTGCTCGTGTCAACCCCGACAGATTTATAGGCCATTCATTCATGGGAACAAAAGCCCTGCCACGGCTGGTCATGGGACACGCAATAGCAGTTAGTTCAAAAGATAACAACAGCAATACCTCAGCCCTCCATTCAGCACTCCGGGCCGGCACCCCTTGGAAGGTAACAAATGCAGCTTGTTTGTATGCTTGGAGACTCCAGCCAGAAAAGAACTGTGGCCGCTGTG
>PVJH01040659.1:0-15527 GCA_004026705.1 Nesogale talazaci
TTATTAACGATCAGTTCAGTTGGTCTACTATTGTTTCTACACGTACTATTGGGTTGACTATTGTCCTTTTTCCTAGGTTATCAAAGTTATTAGAATATGGTTTTTGATAGTAATATATTATTGTACTTTGATCTCATTTGAATCTGCTGTGAAGTTGCCCTATTCAGATCTAATTCTAGATATCTTCATCATCCCTTTTTTCTCCTTTGTTAAGTTTATCAGTGCTTCTTCAATTTTGCTAATTCTTTTAAGAAATCAACTGATTGTCTTGATTTTTTCCAGTGTTTCTCCACTTTCCTTTTCATATTTGCTGATCTAATTTTTGTGATTTCTTTTCTTCTGCTGCTGGAAAGCTTATACTGTTTCCCTTGCTCTAATTGTTGTAGAAAATGCTTTAAGGTACTAATTTTGGATTTTTTTCTCTTTTTTTGTGTGTGTGTTGCTTGTGATAAATTGTCCTTTGAGAACTCCTTTTGCTTTGTCCCAAAAGTTTTGGTATAAGGTATTATAGCTATAAATTGTTTCAAGGAATTTGTAATTTCATCTCTTATTTGATCTATTTATTGATCATCTTCAAGTTTTATGTTGATCAGTGTCCCTGTGTTTGACTTTATGGATGCCTGTTCCTTAGGTTGTGTTGGTTGCACATGTGGGGACATGAGACATGGGGACAGGGGTACTAGAGAACAAAACAGGGAACAAAGAAGAAGGGGAAAACAAGTAGAAAATAAAAGCAAAATGTGTACCTTGGGTATGGAGAATGTCGGCATCAAGCTGCTCATACAATTTGCTATCCAGGGTCCCCTTAGGAGTTGGGGATCGCCTTAGGTGATGGGAAAAGTGGTTGTTCCAGGGAAGACATGGACTCACAGAAACAGCTCTTGCCTCTGCTCAGTGATCACAGGGACTCTGTCAGCATGAGTTGCTGTTCTACCAATTTAAGAGACTTCAGTCTTCTGAGCTTAAATTAATTTCTCACGGCTGGAAAATGCAGAATAACCTTCCTTATAATAATTGCTGAGGAAATCTTCCTGCGCTTGCTGTGTTTCCCATAATCTACAATTTCCATGCCATATGCACTGCAATAATCTTCTTTTTACATTTATATGTATATATACATATATATACATATATATTCCCTCAAAATAGAGGCCAACTTTCCTCAATTGATTAACATGTTAGTTTACAAATTCAAGAGACCCAATGAATTTCAGGTAGGGTAAATATTAAGAAATTCTATCCAGACATATCATAGTCAAAATGCTGAAATTTAGAGATAGAAAGATTTAAATTCAAGTTTTCTAAAAATATATATGATATACAAGGGAGTCCCAATAACATCAACAGCTGGAGTTTCATTAGAAGCTATGGAGGTTAAGAGATATTGGAATTTTATATTTAAATGCTGAATATATAAAACAACAACCTACAATCTTATATATAGCAAAAAGCACACTTTTAATTTTTTATTCGCCCTACCTGAACACTATTTAATTAATTTTTAAAGGCAAGGAGAAGCTGAAGTTGAAAAACATTTAAACTCCCTAAGAGTCAAAATATGGACTCACATTGCAATATTAAAATATTTCATGAGTAAAAGATTGTAGGTGCAAGAAGAACCAAGAGACTAATGGAGAGAATCAACAGAATCACTTTAACAAAAAAGAACTCGCGACATTAAACTGTTAAAGAGCATAGGCTCAAGAATCAATGATATTGAAGGAAGAAGTCCAAGCCTCACTAAAGGCATTAACTAAAAACAGGTCTACAGGATTGACAGAATATTGATTGAAATGTTTCAACAAGTTGATAAAGCACTGCAAGTACTCACTCACTTATTACAAGAAATTTGAGAGACCTGACCAGCTGACTGAAAGAGATCCATACTTGTACACCTTCAAAAGAATGGTGACACAATAGAAAATTAAAATTATTTGGTACTATCATGCCACAACATTACCTGTGTTAGTCTGGGTAGACTAGAGAAACAAATTCATAAACATGCATAGGTATGAGAAAGCATGCCAACCTAGTCCAGTCAAGGTCATCAGTCTGGTATTAGTCCATATGTCCTATACTAATCTATAAAATCTCCTTCTGACTCATGAAGCATGTACAATGACACCAGGACAATCACAGGCCAGTGGGTGCCGAGTCTGGTGTGTCCAGTGGCAGTAGAAGCATCCCAGAGCTGGCAGGAGTCTCCTCAAGGCTCCTCATTCCAGGGCTCAGGGTCTATCAGCAGTATCCGTTGTTGATAGACACATTTCAGGGCTGGCACGGGTCTCTCTGTGGCTTTTCAACCTTCAGGAGTCTGGTTCCATCAGAGTAAGCTTGCATAGCTTCTTCTCCACCTCCGACAGTTCCTAGGACTCAGGATCTATTCTGCCATTTTGTCTTGTCAGTAGAGCATCTCCAAGGAAGTCTCTCACTTTCAATGGGAAATACCATGAGATTTCCCAGAATTCTCAGAGAAAGCCATGCCCACACAGAAGTCTCATTGGCTATCTCCAGATTGACAGGCTAGACTCCACCCCTACATTCCCAATCATGAAACTGACTGACACACGAGTACGATTCCCACAGACCACCCATTGTCAATTTCACACTCTTACATAACTCTGTAACCATATGTAATTTTCAAACAAACAATAATAAAGTCATGCTTATACCTAACAGGATAAAACTAAAATGCATATGGTTTGACATGTGCCACCATCATTTGAAAATAACATTCTATAAGTGAACAAAACAAAAAATATATCCTATACCTTCCAATTGCAGTATGTAATATCTATACCTTGATCCTTTAATCCTATTAAATATATAGCCCCCTACATACGAGAGTTTATAAGCCAATCATTTCATGCTTTTATTCCCCCACTTTGAGAATCCAATTTCTATATTGCCCACTTAGATCAACCCAGTGCTCTCAGGAAACAAACAATGTGCCCTGTAAACTATGACCCAAGTCACAATATTGTTTAATAATCATGATAATCATGATCAAGTGAAAGTCATACAGATACAGGAGACAGCTTAGCATTAGTAAATGAATCACTGCACTACACCATGTAGATAAAAAAGTAATGACAATCACATAATCATCTAGGTCAACACAGAAAATGGATCTGATAAAGTACAAATGACATTCATGGCAAAAATCCTCAGCAAAATACTAATAGAAGCAAAACTCTTCAATATAAAGAAAGTACTTATAGAAAACTAATGATCAAGAGTATTTTCTATTTAGAGCTGCTTGAAAGAGGCAGTCATGAGAACAGCTGCATTTATGCTGAGCACATCTGCTCACACACGCTCTTTAATGTGTTGAAAGTCAAGGATACTACTTTGAGAACTAAGGGATACCTGATCCAAGATATGGTATTTTCAATCTCCTCAGCAATTGTGAAAGTTCTACCTTGAATAGACAAGATGGAAGAAGAAGCAATGCATTTGAATTATGATGCTGGTGAAGAATCCTGAATATAGCATTGATTGACGGAACAAAAATAATCTGACTTGGGAGATGTCCAGCCAGATTGGTCCTCGGACAAATCTGCCAGGAGATACGGGTTCCTGGAAAATGACATCATGCTTAGTAAAGGAAGGGGCAGCCCAATAGAGGAAGGCTCTTGCTTGCCAGGATGGTCTACCAGGGGTCCTCAAACCTTTTAAACAGGGGGGCAGGTCACTGTACCTCAGAGGTTTGGAGGGCAGGACTATAGGTAAAAAACAAAAACAGAAAAAAAAAAAAGATGAACAAATTCACTGTGGGCCCGGGATGAGTCAGCTGCTAAGTAGGACAGGCAAGGCAAAAAAAACCCAGCGGGCCAGGTAGATATCCTCAGTGGGCCGCATGAGGCCCGTGGGCCGTAGTTTGAGCACTCCTGGATAACAAATATGTGGATGGCGCAGAGCCGGCAGTTTTCGTGTCGTCTTACACTGGGTTGCCATGAGTTAGCACTGATTTTTTGTGGCCTCTCAACATCGCATGTCAATATGCAAACATTCCCCAGTCAGTATTTGAGAGCTATAGCAGGGATTTTCAGTGGCTCATGCTCTGAAGGGGGCAGCCTGGTCCCTTTTCATTGCATGTTCTTCGGCTGGAGCCTGCCTGTCCAATCTGAGTGACCCTGCTGGTATCTGAAATGACGGTGGCACAGCCTTCCTCTCATAGCAGCACACAGGCCACCACAGAGAGACAAACTGACAATTTCTAGGTGAAGTTTCAGCTTCACCAGTTGAAGATATCTCACGGGCTAAAACTTCGTCATCATAACAATTTGACCTGTCTTTTACTCAATTCTTTAACTTGGATCTATTACAAATCACCTAAAAATACTTGCAAATTCTGTTTTAGAATATGCTTACTGTGTGATTAGATCTCAGCAGCATGACTCCTCCTTTTTCCTCCTTGATACAGATGGTCTAAGAATGCTTTTGCTTATTGTACAATGCTTGTTCTATATTGAATTGATCCCAGAAAAAAAAAAAAAGGAACATTGACAGCCTGTATCTGTGAATATGACCATTTAGGATACGAGTTAAAGACCTTAGAAGTCACTTTAAGAATAAGATCTTGAATTCCAATTGGGTCTGAGTTGAGTCATACAAAAATGAGGAGACTAGAAAAGGAGACAGAATATTACGATGAAAGAAGAGTCAATATTAAAAACAAAAACAAACAAACAAAAAACCCTGAAAGCCCGTGAACACGCAGCACAGCCAGAAGCTGGGAGAGGCAAGGCGAGAGCTCCCCCTAGAGCCTCCAGAGGGACAGCAGGCTGTAGCTTCCAGTGCTGTGAGACAATAAATCTCTGTCCTTAAGGCCACTGCAGACATCCCAGGAAAGCGAGACCATGTTTATTTAATTATTCTATATTAGAAGCATATTCATGAAAAGCGTACCTGAAGAATTAGATTTCTCATTCTAACATAACATTGTCCATATTTAAACCAGAAGAGAGCTTTAATTGAAAATGTCTTTCTCCCAGCTACTAAATGCTCCTCTAAATAAGTAAATGATAGATAGATAGATAGATAGATGATAGATAGATAGATAGATAGATAGATAGATAGATAGATAGATAGATAGATAGATAGATAAATGCTCCTGTCTCCAAGGAAGGAAATCTCAGTTGCCAACCTGTGAAGTCTGACTTTGTCTAGAGAAACCAGACTTGAAGTATGATCAAGGGAAAAAGGCATAGACTAAACTGCTCCAGGCGGGTATCCATTCCAGGAAGAACTCAGACAGGGAGAACCAAGGCCCCCAAACAGCACAGTAGCATAGTCAAGAAACCTAACCTGGCCCAATAATGCTTGCACTGGCTGAGCTAAATGGAGGAGGCTTTTAAAAGCAGCAAGTGGAAGGATGGAAGCAAAACTTGTTCTTCGGAGTCAGGAATGCGATCGCATTTCATGTGAATTGAGCGCAGGTTTTCTAAGCCAGAGACACACTAACTCCCTAGTTGCAACCAGTTTGAGCAGCTTTGTCAGTGTGATGTTTGAATCGTGCATTTGTGTTTCCCCAAAATTTACATTACCAATTGTCTGTTACGAGAATCAATACCTAGTAGCCACAGGGTTGAATTCATCTCCAGGGTGTCCACGTAGAATTATACTCCATAGGGTTTTCAATGGCTGTTGGTTCAGAAGTAAATTTCCAGATCTTTCTTATTAAATGCCCCTAGGCAGAATACAACCTGAGATCTTTCAGTTAGTAACCTATGATAACTATTTATGCTGCCCAGGACTCTCAAGAATTCAAAATTCTTTTGAATTTTCCCCCAAAGGATAAAGCCAGCACTTTAAAGTACTGCATTAGATAGCTCTTGCTGCAATTGGAAAACAAAATTGTGGCTGTTGGAATAGGCTCTCCCTTTCTCATACGTGTTCTTTCTATAATACTAAACCAGGCTACTTAAATAGAGCATTTTTTTCAGGCCGCTGATTTTTTTTTTTTATTGAATCTGCTGTGCTTGACAAAACCCTGCTGAAATCCCCACATAAGGATAAGAATTATACAGACAGTCTCATGATTTTATCATCTTATACTTACCATAAAGGTTATTAAAAATAAACTTCTGATTAACAGATAGGCATATACCTGGAGTCAAAAAAATTTTTTTAAATATGCTATTCTATGTAGATTATTTTCTGCTTACCAGAAGACATGTCAGTCAAGAGGAAATATCTCGCCAAGCAAATAACTTCAGCAAATTGAGTTTCATTGTTCTTATAAATGATTTAATAGCCAATTTAAAATGATGAAAATCTCCAGGAAGAAGCTTAGTGTGCTGGTAAGATCGGAAATATTTGTTTTAGACTCATGGTTAAGCTGGTAAATAAATAAATAAAGGTGTAGAAATCTTGTTAGATTGGAATAGTGCACAACCACCTGACTTCTGGGAGAGGAAGAATGCATTGTCATACATCTTGCATAATATACCCTCTCCAGTAAGATTAGTTAATAACACAAGAGAATTTTCTCTGGCTTTATCTGACAGAAACTTGATACATCTTCCAGCAAGAGCAATTTTTCTACTATATTCAGCAATGTTGGTTTCTGAAAGGCTTTCTTATCTCATTCCTTATTCATCCATCTACAAAAGATGAGTCAGAAACAGCAAAATGTTAATCTCTTTATAACTAAATTAATCCAATTCTTTTCATTTGTCTTTCGTGACACAGCCTCATTGTCATTTGAACATACATAGCAAATGCTTGTCACTTTTGAGTGCTAAAAGAGCAAGAGCTAGAAGACTGATCATTTCTTTTGACTAATATGTCAACTACCTATTTTCTAGTGATTTGTTTGTCATGCATTTTGCAGTAAATATCTATCAATAATTTATGATGGAGTAATATCATAAATACATTATATAATTATGACTCTGCTATAGCATACATAGATCTCTGAAATTCCTAATTTAGTTATGATGGATTTTTTTTAAATATGTAAGTTTATACTCTCAGAATTTTTGATTAAGTATTCTTCTACATATGTAAATGTGAACATTTCACCTAGTGTTAACATAAACCTTTCACCACAAAATTTAATTAAAAATTTAATTTTTGTAATTAATTACTTAAAAATTCTGAAATATTTTTGTTTTCTCTTATTTGTTTTTACCATTTGCTCTTTAGATTTTTTTTCAAAAATCACATCTCTACAAAAATACTGAGGTACATGGCAACAATTCATATACCCTTAAAAGAATGAAAATATTTTATATAAAAAATCTGTGTCTCAGGCTGAGTCCCGGTGGCATACTGGTTGTTCGAAGGACTGTGGCCCACTGGGATGGAGGTTCAATTCCAGTTCCGCAGTTGCAAAGGCTGGACCTGCTACTCCCATCACCACAGGGCAGTGATGTCCTCCCCTCAAAAAAATCTATATATCAATATACAAGTATAATTGTTTTAGCATCTAATGGAGACTAGAATACCCCTATCTCATTAATTAAAAGCTGTTATCTTTCACAGTTTTTATTATTAACCCTATAAATTATAATTTCAAAATATCCCAACATCTAAAATTTCCTCTGCATTGTCGCCTATGTATTTTTTTGGGGGGGGAGGCATCACTGCCCTCTGGTGGTGGGAGTAGAAAGCCCAGCCTTGCTGCTGGATTTGAACCTCCAACCCAGTGGGCCGGAGTCCAGCACACAACCACTACGCCACCGGGCCTCAGCCCTTCACCTATGTATTTTAATTTTAATAATTGACTGCCTATCAATCATATACCACATTGCTCAAGAATTCTTCAGTGATGATGTTATGTGTCATCAAACTTTAAGTTACATGAACTTAAACACTATGTATAACAGAAACACTGCCATATCCTACCCCATCCTTTCAGTCATCTCTATGGTTGAGGACCATGCTGCAACCACACTATCAATTCTTCTGACCTTCTCCAAGAAGAGATCCCCCCTGATAACACAGTCTAAGTACTTGAGATGACGGATCATCAACCTTGCTTATAAGGAATATTCTGGTGGTTCTTCTTCCTAGACAGGTTTGTAAGTGGTATATTAAATATTCTTTACTGACACCGTAATTTAATGGCATCCACTTTCTTTGGTCTTCCTTATTGGGTATTCAGAGTTAACAAACATATGAGGCGATTGAAAATACCACAGCTTGGGTCAGGTACATTTCAGTTCCCAAATTGACATCTTTGATTTTTAACTCGTGGCACTCTTCACAGAAAATTTGCCCAAAGAAGGACATTATTTGATTTCCTGACTTCTCTTCCATGGTCATTGACTGTGGAAATCAGTAAAATGAAAACCTTGAGAACTTCCATCTTTTCTCCACTTACAGTAAAACTACTTATGGGATCGGTTATGAAGATTTTTGTTCTCTTTATGTTGAGATGTAATGTACATTTCATTAGCCTATGATTTTCATCACTAAGAGGTTAAATTATTTATCACTTTCATAAAATGAGGTCGTGTCACCTCTGCATAATCAGTAGAATACAAGCAAATATCTGTCCAGAATTCTCTGCTTTTAAGTCAGATGCACCCTCCCTTAGCAACGGCACATTTGGTTGCCAGTGTTCTGACTTGTGCTCCTCTGCTGGCACCTCTTCTGTAGATGTATTGCTACAACCATTTTTAAAATTATCTGTAGAAAAATTCTTAATCGCATGTGATATTAGTGCTATTATTAGAGAATATCAACATTATTTTGAAATATCTTTCTTTGGAATAGACACAAATATAAATCTGGTTGACTAGGTACTTGTCTTCCAAATTTTTTGACCTAGTCAATGCTTCTAGTGCTTCACCAGCTTGTTGAAATATTTCAATTGGTAGTTTGTCAATTCCTGGAGTCTTCTTTTGTTGTCATTGCCTTCATTGGCATAAATATGAGCAATGATTCATAACATATATACATATATATGCAGATATAGATAAAAATATATCATGGATCTGATTTGGGTCTTTTTCTGAGCAATTCTCATTTGGACACTCCCTCCTTCTTCTCTCTAGTAAAGACATCTATATTAACAGTTCATTTAACAGAATTTTCAGGTGAGTCTTTTGAACAAAACTCTCTTACTGAATCTAGAGGGTTCAAGGAACATGGATCTCCTGCATGTATGGTTAGTTTTCTACCACTGGCCCACCAATACACACCAAAACACTAATATAGTTATAGACATTCAAATATCTCAAACATGAAAATTGGAAGATGAATTTCATTCTTCAAAGGAAAAAAAAGATGCACAACAGGTTGAAAATGTGTTCTCAATAAATATTGGAAATGAAAGCATCTTTAAAACTATGAATAATAATATATAGTTATTGTACAATTTAAAGCAATATTGAATTAGATGTGTAAATGATTCAAAAATAAATAAAACACACTAGGATGATAGTAAATGAAATAAATAGCTTACAATTAAAGTCTTCAACACTTATCAGACCATTATAAAAACATGCTTAATTTGTATGTTTAAGAAGGCAGGAGTTAAAATTTTATAGTTTTCCAGCAAGTGTAAGCTGCAATAGCTAAGCTATTTGAAAAAAGTATGTAGCATCACTTGGGAACTATTTCAGGAAGTGTTAGTCTCCTGGTCTCAGAACATTTCACTTGTATCAGGTACAACTGAAATTTAGATTACTAAAATAAATTGGTTTTAGTAGAAATGAAGCCATTTCAACATTGCTAACATAATGTTATTCTAAATAACGCAAGCAATTGCATTGTAGGCATTACTATCACTTTGATTTTTGATGCTTTTGATATTTTATTTGGTGTTGAATGAAACCATTTTTTAGAAACATATGTATAAAGAATCTGTATATTTTGCTGTAAAAGTGATTAATAATGTTCTAATTCATCCTGCAACTCACGATCGATTTTCTAGACAGCGTGATTTCATTAATTTTGTTGCAACTGAGAGGTGTCTCCAAGTTGATGCTGACGCAGAATGACGCGATATACAGCAGAATGAAACCGTTCCCAATCCTCAGCTTCCTCACAACTGTTCTTCGGTTTCAGCCCGTCGAGGCAGCACTGTGACAATCCATCTCACCCAGGCCTTTCCTCTCCCTCGTTGCACCTCCCGCTATAGCAAGCATGATGTCTTTCAAAGGGACTGGTCTCTCCTGATAACTGTCTGATGTGTGCGAGACAAAATTTCCCATCTCTGCTTATAAGGAGAATTTTAGCCGCACCTCTTCCAAGACAGATCTGTCTGTTCTTTTGGCTGCCCTTGTTACATGAAATATTTTTCACCAACAGCATTGTTCAAATGCACTGCTTTTTCAATGTACAACTTTTACATACATAGGAAGAGTCTGAAAATACCATGGCTTGGGTCAGGTGCACCTTTGTCTTCAAAGGTTTTTAAACACTTTAAAGGGGTCTTGGGCAGCAAGTTTACCCAGTGTTTTGATTTCTTGACTGCGGTGTCCATGAGCATGGAAAATGGATCCCAGCAAGTCAAAATCCTCGACAATGTCATGCTTTTCCCATTTATTATGGTATCTATTAGCCAAGTAGTGAGGATTTTTGTTTTCTAGACTTTGAATTTTAATCCATAATGAAGGCTACAATTCTTGATCATCCTCAGTAAGTGCATCACTTACAGCAAGGTTGTGTCATCTGCATATCTTAGGTTGCTAAAAATCTTCCTCTGATTCTAATGCCATGTTATTTCCCTTATAATCCAATTTTGCTGAATATTTTCTCAGTGTGCAATATTAATAAGGATGAGAAGACATCACTCTCTTTCAAATCTTTCTTGATTTTTGAACCATGCAGTATGTCTTTATCTGTTTCTACAACTACTTCTTGATACATACACAAATCCCACATACAATTAAGTATTCTGAAATTCCAGTTCTTCTCTAGGTTAATAGCTTTCCATGGTCCATACTCTTGACTGTTTGAGCCTATTTAATAAAGTACATATGAACATCTTCCTTATATTTTTTGCTTTCAGCCAAAATCCATCTGATGTGAACAATGATATGCCATCTTCCATGTCCTTTTCTGGATCCAAACTGGATTTTTGACAGTTCCTTGTCAATGTACTGATGCAACAATTGTTGGATAAGCTCAGAAAAATGTTGCTTCCATGGGAGACTGATATCGTTATACAAGCATTCATTAGAACCACCTTTCTTTAGAATCCATATAAAATGGTCATTCACATGATCAGGTAGGTTTTTTCCACATTTCTTGGTATAAAGTGAATGAGTGCTTCCAGTGCATCTTTGGTTTATTGAAACATTTTAAAATTGGCATTACATCAATGCCTGGAACCTTGTTTTTGGTTAATATGTTCAGAGTAGTTTGTACTTCTCCCTCAGAATCACTGGTTCTTAATCATATGCTACCTTTGAAATGATTGGAATCCAACCAATCATTTCAGGTATAGTGACTCCATGCATTCTTCTTATCTTCTTTTGATGCTCCCACCATAGTTCAATATTTTATCCATAGACTCTTTCAATTTTACAACCCAAAGCTTGAATTTTTCTAGAATTATTTTAGCTTAAGAAATGTTGAGTGTGTTCTTCCTTTATGGTTTTCTAATTGTGGATCTTTTCATATCACAATATTTTACTTTTTCTCATCGAACTGCCCTTGTTCGGTTCTTCGACATCATCATTTATTCCATTTGCCTTTGCTGCTCTATGACTAGGACCAAGTTTAAGAGTTTCTTGACATCCACTTAGTTCTTTTCCTTTCTTCCTTGCCTTTTTAATGGCCTTTTGCTTTCTTCAAGTATGATGTCCTCTATGGCATCTCATAGCTCATTGGGCCTCCTGTCATTAATTAAAGTTAAATACATAAAATTTTGCCATTATTATTCACGATGACAAATATTTTCCTGAGATGTTCTTGAATTGGGTGATATCGTTGAAGTCATATTTCGGCCCTTTTGTACTGGTTTTAATTTTCTTCAGCTTCAATGTGAACTTGCATATAAACAATTGAAAGTCTGTTCCACAGGAAGTCCCTGGCCTGGTTTTTGCTGCTGATACTGAACTTCTCCATTGTCTTTCCCCACAAATATAGTCAGTTCTACTTCTTTGTATTCATCTGGCAATGTCCACATATATAGCTACCATTTGCACTAGGACATAAGATATTTAATATAGGGAAATTGTTAGTCTTACAACATTCTCTCCTGTGATCTCTAGCTTTGATCCTATCACCAAGGTTATATTTTTCTTTTTTTTTAACTTCTTGTTTGTTTGTTTTTGGGCATCACTGCTCTCTGGTGGTTGGAGTAGGAGGCCCAGCCCCACTGCTGGAATTGAACCTCCGTCCCAGTGGGCCTCAGTCCTGTGCACAACCACTATACCACCTGGGCTCAGCCCGGTCATATTTTTCAAATACTGTCCTTTCCTCTTTTTTGTTAACTTTTGTATTCCAAGTGCCCCAAATTATCAATGTATATTGATTGCATGTTTGATGCATTTCAGAATGAACATGTCAATGGACTTTAATTTCCTCATCATTAGCCTAGTGGTTGGGACATAAATTTGAATGATAGTTGTCATTGATTATATTTTCTGTATGCAATTAGACATTATCCTATCATAAACAACATGGATCTTCAAGATAAATCATGTAATGTCTTATTTGTGATGACTAGGACTCCATTTCTCTTGAATCTCTCATTCGTGAAATAGTAAACCACATAATTTCCTTATTCAAAATATCTAATGCCAGTCCATTTCAGCTCCATTATGCTTATGATAATGCTTATGCTTTCTTTTCACTTTTATTAATTTCAAATCTTCCTATATTCATGCAATCATTGACAGATGTTTGTAGGTGCTTCTTCTCAATTTGAGCCATGTCCCATTAATAAACTATGGTCCAGAAGGTTGTGTTCCTGAAATAATTACTCTGCTCCCCAAATCACATTAGACTTCCATTTAAAACAGCAGCCCTTTCTGTTATATTTTGAGTAACTCCTGATCTGGCACTGTATTTGACAATGTCCTGCTAATATTGATGAGATTTGGGTCTACAGTATATGTTCTGTTGCCATTTATAAGGTTTTTAGTGGCTAATTATACTGAAGTGGCAAACCTATTCCTTTGTCATTGTTCTTAGTCTGAAATACTGCTGAAACCTATTCATTTGGGGTGGCGCTGCTGGTATTTAAAATATCCATGACATTGAATCCAGATTTTAGAAAAATGCAACCACCCCAGAACAATTAAGTGACGCACTTATGATTTGCCACATGCTACCACTCCTGGTTTTCCTGAACTTAGGCGAGTAGCTTAGTGTGACGTCACTGTACCAGGTGATTTTTCAATCAGTGCTATTTTGGAGATGGAAATTGGTGTCTGACAATGGCAAAGAAATAATCAGTGCTATACCCCAAACCAAACCCACTGCTCTCAAGTTGATTCTGACACTATGACCCAGGTTTCTGGGGCTGCACATCTTTTAGAGGAGAAGAGAGCCTCAATTGCTTTCCAAGGCTTACCCAACAGCACCAGCAGGACTTCTTAACACGGGTTATGGTATGTGTTGCAGTTATTATTGATGCAGCTGTTGTCTTTGTGACCATGCTGGTGGTGCTGGTGGTAGTGACTGTGGTTGCTACATTTTTCCTAGACCTAGTAGTACCATAAGGGACCCTGGTAGCTGAGTGAATGATGGGCTTGGCACTGTCCCCCATGGCCAACAGTTCAACCCACCAGTCACTCCATGGAGAAAAGCAACATTCTCAAATGAAAAAGTAAGTTACAAAAGGATATATATAGTTTGTTAGCACTTACATAAATTTAAGGAATAATACAATTACATAAAGTTTTATGGAGATGTATTCAATTAGGATTATGGTAAAACATGATTAAGAGAGCCATATTTCTGGGTTTACCTCTGGGAAGGGAATGACAAAATGCAGTCGAGGTTTTTGCTACATCTGTACACTTTATTTTTTAATATGTGCCAAAGGCAAATTGGACTAATATTAATATTTATAAAATCTAGTATGTACTTTAGTATTTGTTTTGTTAACCTCTACGATTCTTGCTTGCTTGAAATAATCTTGAGTTTGTTGTATTAAAATGAAATATCATCCAAATTTTGCTTGCACACAGAATCTTTAACGTTTTTTAAAGCTAATTAGTTGCAGCTGGTATCTTTGAAGAAGGTTGTCAGGGAGTTAAATGGATGGAGGGTAAAGAGGATTTTGCCTCTCTATTTTTATATACTGTTTGAATTTCTATAACATTGTCATGAATTACCTTTAAAAATATTACTCCTCATAATGATTATACCTTGTTTTAAAATGTGAGATAAATCATACAACCTCTTGGCCATTCCTCAGTTTGAATGACATAGATGATCCTCATTATATATTCTTTGAGAGACCTCTGTCTGTCACCCTCACTCAATGAAAAACTTTCGGTTGGTTCCCCATTCCATTTATGGTATACTTCTTGTGACCTTCTCTGGGAAGGCTGGAAATTTTCCATTCTCATAAGAGTCTGACAAGGCCACATTCATTCTGACCTTTCACTCTCATTGTCATTTAAAGGTCAGATTGTGTCAAACCCATGCTCATTTGTTTTACCATATGCTATTTGAAATCACACAGTCCTGCAAAGTCTGAAGCGGAGCACATAAAATGACAGTTGAAAATGTAAAATAATACTATATAGATGGTTTTATACAACCCACCTAAAATATATATATTTATATATAAATCAGAGTCAAATGAAAATCTATTTCTTAGCAAATCAGTATTTTTGTGCATATTAAATGAGGTAGACTCATAAATTTATTCACTTAATAAATATTATAGAAACCTATTATGTGCCAAGCAAAATTCTTGGTGCAGGAATTTTTAAAAATAAAAATAAAAATCCTTTTTATCACAGGCTTAAATACTGATCAAGGAATAAAAAGATCATTCTAGTCTTCAAAAAATACTGAAAGATAGAGGGAAATAAAAACAACCAAGAGATTATACATGCCAGGTGACACGGAAAAAAAATAATTGATCAGCATGAGGAGAAGTCACACTGGAAGATGGGAATTCAAATTTTGCACAAAGAATGTGTGTCAGAGAATATCTAATGTATAAAATTTCTGCTAAGAGGAGACCAATGAATATTGTAAGTGCTTCCTGGAGAGGGAACAGCATGTGCACTGCTGTTCAGTGTTGTGCATGTGTTGAAGAAGCAGTAAACAATGAAACTGCAGTGCAGTGAGTGACAAAGAGTGGTAGAGAAGAAAGGAGATGCTCAAGGTTCTGTGCTGTGCATTGGGCTGTCATTATGTTGGCTGTTCAAAACCACCAACAACTCTGAGGACAAAGACTGGATTTACTACTTCCCTAAACTGTTACAATCTCAGAAACCCACAGAGGGTCACTATGAGTCCGCCTTAACTCAATGGCAGTGCGTTTGATCTGATATGTTGCGTGGGGCCTTGGGCTTTATTTTTTTTCACTGGTCCTTCACTGTACCAAGCATGATATTCTTCTGAGAGGAGTCCCTCCTGATAACGTATCCAAACTA
>PVJH01040660.1:0-15535 GCA_004026705.1 Nesogale talazaci
CAACAGGAAAGGGACCAATCTCTCAAATCTATAGAGAACTGCAATTTAAAAAAAAAAAAAGAAGAAGAAAAGAAGAGCCCACTTAAAAAGTGGGCAAACCCCTCAGGAACAGCAATGGGAGTAGCGATACCAGGAGTGTAGCGGAAAGGTGGGGGCAGAAAGAGGGAACCCATCGCAATGACTGATTGCATACGCGCGCGTGTGCGCGCACACACACATGCTGATGAACAAAAGAAACATGGGGCAAAGGAGACAGCGGACAGTGTAATATGAAAATGTATAACTTGGGCTGAGCCCCGTGGTGTAGTGGTTGTGCGCGGGACTGCGGCCCACTGGGATGGAGGTGCAATTCCGGCTCCCAGGAGCAAGGGCTGGGCCTCCTACTCCCACCACCTGAGGGCAGTGATGCCTAAAAAAAAAATAAAAAATAAAAATAAAATGTATAACTTACCAAGGATTCAGGAGGGAGGGGGAAAGAGCTGGTACCAAGGACTGAAGCAGAAAGAAAATGTTTTGAAAAGGATGATGGCAACACGTGCTTGACACGATCGTTGTATGGATTGTGATAAGTACTGTAAGGGTCCCTCCTGAGATGATTTTTTTTTGTTTTGGTTTTTTTGGTTTTTTGGGGGGAGGGGGGCATCACTGCTCTCCGGTGGTGGGAATAGGAGGCCCAGGCCCACTGCTGGAATTGAACCTCCATCCCAGTGGGCCAGTCCCACGCACAACCGCTACGCCACTGGGGCTCAGCCCGAGATGATTTTTTTAATGGGCAAAGAGACAGTTCACCAAAGATGGCCTTGAGATGAGATGGCTAACCAACATCGGAAAAAATGCTCATGATCAAGAGAGATGTAAGTGCAAGCGATGAGATACGCCTCACACTGACGCTGGCAGCCCCCTTCCTCCAAACAGTGCTGAGCGGAGTGCAGAGACTGGAGTTCTCATCCACTGCTGGTGGGTCTGTGAACTCGTACACCTCTGGGGAAAGCAATAGGGTGCCACCGCAGACACCTGGGCAGAGAAATTCCCTGCGAGCCCCCAAGAACTGTTGGATAAGAGCCCTAAAGAAGAGCCAGGGGCTGAGCCCCGGTGGCCTAGTGGTTGTGCGCGGGACTGCGGCCCACTGGGACGGAGGTTCAATTCCAGCTCCCAGGAGCAAAGGCTGGGGCTCCTACTCCCACCACCTGAGGGCAGTGATGCCCCCCCCCCAAAAAAAGAAGAGCCAGAACACGAGCAGACATATGCACTCCCGTGTTCGGCGCAGCACTGTTCACAGTAGCCAAGAAGCTGGACACAGCCCAAATGCCCATGAGGAAGACAGATAAACATTGCTGCATACATGCATAGAATACCATGCATTGCTAAAAAAAAAATCACAAAGCTGAAATCACGAGACACCTCATGAAGTGAATGGACCTGGAATCCAGGATGCTGAGTGAAGTCCGTCAATCATAGAAGGACAGATATCGTAGGAGCCCGCTGCTGTAAGGATTAGCACCCCACCAGGACAAAGACTTGCACACCACAGGGAACAGGCATTGGAGGTTCCCCAGAGAGGGAAGGCCAGGCTGGGAAGCTGAAGCAAAGGACTAGAAGGCCGGCAGGTGTTGACTTGGGTGACAGGATGGAGGTCCTGAGGTGAGAGACAAGAAATCAGTCAGGGAGCTAGGGGGTAGGATAGAACAGGGGTGTGGGTTGGATGAATGATTTCACCTGTTGGCTATAGAGTTGCTGGTCTGAAATATAACCCCCCCTACATAATTCTCAATAAAAAATTCATTTAAAAGTAAACACAAAAGGCATTATATGCTATGGAATGTTCTCAGCTGGAAAATCTGAGAACTCAGAATGTCAGTTGTGCAGGTGCCTTACAACTGAAAGACCTTTCCTTGTGGGGATGGGGTCACTGGAGGCCAGAGAGGCAGGCAGTCTTCCAGGGAGCTTGTGATTCACATTCAGGACTAGACCCACAGTCTCTGGTTCCCAGAGCACACTCACGGACCTGAAATGGAGCTTCTGATTCAAATACTCACACTTGTTGCTTTTTGCATTAAGAAAATTGGTGAGGGCTGAGCCCTGGTGGCGTAGTGGTTGTGTGCGGGACTGCAGCCCACTGGGACGGAGGTTCAATTCCATCAGTGGGGCTGGATCTCCTACTCCCACCACCAGGGAGCAGTGATGCCCCAAAACAAACAAACAAACAAACAAAAATTGGTGAATGGAACCTGTGGCGTGGGGTAGATGGAAGAGTCCTCTCTTGAAGTAGGAAAAGAACCCCGGATCCCTCCCCCAGATCTAAACCCACCTCTGCATAGCTTGAGACATTCTCGGAAAGTCAGACCCTCGAGGGGTGGTTTCCGGTGCTGGGTATCTGTGCATTTAAGTGAGGAATTTTAGTAATAATTACAACGAGATACTGAGAAACCAAACTCTTTGTCACAGAGTGATGCCAATCAGTGACCGGCCCCATGGGACAGGGCAGAATTGCCCCTATGAGTTTCTGAGGTGATAACCCTTTACAGGAATGGAAAGCCTCATCTTTCTCCCATGCAGTCACTGGTGGTTTCAAACCTCTGACCTTTCAGGTTAGCGGCTCACCTCGTAACCACGACGCCACCATATCTTTCAAATGAGGCCAATGTGATCATTTGAGTGAAATGACACAAGGTAATCCCGGTAGCTTTTGAAAAGAAGTCAGTAAGTGATCAGTCTCTGATCCCAGCTCCTCTCCCTCAGCCTATTTATGTTTTGTTCTCTCTACCTACACCCCAGACCGTCAGGCAAAACATGGAGCTGAATGACAGTCCACACCTTGAAACAAATGAAACCGTTTTATCCTCTCAAACTCACTTTGCTTCTCCGGGGCGGGGCATGTCCCACACAGAGAAGCTGAGCTGTGGTCTCTAAAGTCAGACAGACCCAGGCTTCAATCACAGCCCGGGCCTTTCGGCCTGGCAGCTCTGCCCCTCAGTGCCCTCATCAGTCACTTGCCGTCAGCTCCCAGCGTACAGGATAAGACCACTGGGTCTGAAAGGTTTTCCCTCGCCAAGCCTTTGTCTCTAGTCTGCTTTAGCCTGGACCTGTGCAGCACCGCAGTGGCCTGCAACCCCCCACCAACAGATAGTACTCGGGCCTCCCTGGGGGAAGGAAGGTGAGAGTGTTCCCCCTGGACCACCCTTGGCACACACACTCCCATCTTTTTCCAAACCACTAAACCAACCCCACTGTCATGGACCCTCAGGGGCAGAGTAGACTGTGCCACAAGGGGGTCTGAGGCTGTGAAGTTTAGGGGAAGCATACAGCCTCATCTTCCTGGCATAGGGCAGAGCAGCTGATAGGTTGAGACAGGTTGCCCTCCCTTCCTCCCTTCTTCCTCCCTCCCTCCCTCCTTCCTCCCTCTTTGGTTAGCAGCCCAGCCCTGAACCCACCAGGACGCCTGTTTTCACACAGTGAAAATAGCTCTCCCTATCACTGAGTCGATTTAAAGTGACTCTAGAGCACTGTCCCCATGCATCTCCACAGCTGTCCCTCTTCCCGGGAGTAGAGACCCCATCTTTCTGCCTCGGAGCGACTGAGCAGCTGGAGAATTAAATACCACCAGGCCAGACCTACAGCGAATGCTCAGGAAAAGACAGCAGAGGTCATCCTGGTCAACCCTTTTGTGTATTTTTTCCTGTGTGCAAAATCCAGGAGAGGTAAATCTACAGACTAGCAGTTTCCCAGGAACATGGGGGCCGGGGTGGGGGTGGGGTGAGGTGAGTGGGAAATGCGGAGCTGACAAAGAGAACAAGGAAACAGAAATGTCCTAAAACTGAGTGTGGTGATGATGACACAATTCTTGTGAATATGATTCAGCTACTGAAATGTATGTTCTGTGACTTATTTGTTAATAACGACTCACTGCCATTGAGTGGATGCTGATTCATAGCGACCTTACAGGACAGGGTGGAAATGTCCCTGTGAGTTTCTGTGACTGTAACTCTTTGGGGGAGTAGGAACCTCCCTCTATCTCCCAAAGAGCAGTTGGTGGTTTCAAACTGCCGACCTTGGGGGCCCAGGGGCAATGCGGACCCACTATACCACCGGCACTCCTTTATGACAATAAGCACTTTTTTAAAAAAAGAACATAAGTTGATGCTTAAAAAATACCATACAGGGCTGAGCCCCGGTGGCGTAGTGGTTGTGCGCGGGACTGCGGCCCACTGGGACGGGGGTTCAATTCCAGCAGTGGGGCTGGGCCTCCTACTCCCACCGCCAGAGAGCAGTGATGCCCCCCCCCAAAAAAAAAAAATACCACACAGCATAGTGGATTTAAAGCCAGTAACTTGAAAATGGCACTTCAAACTTATTCTCTTGTAAATCATTTGACAAAAGAAAACCAACCCCGAAAGATGGAGCTAAGAAAATAAATTAATTAAAAGCTCAAAAGAAAATGAATGATGATCAGCTGTCCAAGAGGACCTAAAGAGGTGACCAAGCCCTCCCAGCGTGCCCTGCAGTTGCTGCAGAGCCTGGTCTAAAAGGCCTTCTTCCTGCCTTTTCCCCAAGTGTTTTCCTGCTTTCTTCTTTCTCCATCCCAGCCCTTCCCCCAAGGGTCCCTTGGGCGGTCTGTTACTCTCTGGTTTCCAGGGCACCACCTCCATCGCTATCGAAGAGGAGGGGGCAGAGCGAGGGGGCGGGGAATTCCCAGACTCCCAGCCTAGTGGTCTCACCAGGCCCCTCCCCTGGCTCGCTCTGAGGAGCCCTGGGCCCCGCTGGCTCCAGCCCTGACCTCCCAGCCCCCAGATGGGAGTGTCAAACCTGGGTCTGGTTCAAGTCTGCTTCCCAGCATGTCCCCTGTCACCACAGAAGCCAGCCAGCCCGCCACAGTTCCCTGTGCCCACCCAAAGGCTGGGAGCATTTCTGAATTTCCTAATCCTGGGAAGCCCTTCCAGGGCCTTGAGAGAAATCCTCTCCGCCCCCTCCCTCCTCTCTCCGGGAATTCTCCCTCAGGCAGGGCCGCCTTCATCTGCCGCCCCTCCTGCTCCCTCCATTCTCCAGTCCAGAAGCCACAGGCTTGGCCTCCACTTCTCAGCCCTCCTAGCCAGGGACTTCCCTGGGCAGGCCCTGTGACCAGCTTTGGGATCGGAGAAGGCTGCCTGTCTCGCGCCCACCCCCAAGGCCTCAGGCCCACTGCCCAAGGTTCAGCCTCCGCCAAGACCAGCTGGCCACACTGGCACAGCCATGGGAGGATGCTGGTAAGATTCAGAGGGGAAAGAGCCAGACTCTCACCTGTTCTTTTCCGGTCTACCTTTTTTCCTCCTAACTGTGCCACATATATCCACACCTCAAAAACTCACACACACACACACTCACATACCAGCCCAGATACTTAATGCCCACATGTCATTCCACACAGACACATCAGCTTGCTCACATATGTACACACACACACACACACACACACACACACACGGCCCTCCCAGACACAGACGTGCTTTCTCTCTTTCACACGCACATCCACTGTGACACCCGTGAACCTCTGCTCTTTTCCTAAGAGAAGAGTATGACAAAAGTCGACCCTTCTCTTCCCTCTGGAGGAGTCAGCCACCCCTAGAGAGAGCGAGCGAGTTTGGCGCTCGGGCAGCCAGCGCAGAGTTTGGAATAGAGAGCTGGGAGAGACTATGGAGGAGAATGAGCCAGGCAGGCAGGTGAGGAGAGGCCCCCGGCTGAAGACCCAGGCAAGGGTGAGCTGCCTGGGCTAGGGAAATAGCCCCCACTCCCCACCACTCCAGCAGCACAGGGAAGCTAGGTGGCAGAGAGTGGGAACACCCCTGTGCAGGGGACCCCTTTTGCAGTGTCCTGGCCCACCTGCCAGGCGGGCGGGCTCAGCGTCACTCACCTGGGGGAGGAAGAGTCGGGAAGGGGGTGTGCAGTACTGTGGGGTGGTTGTCCCTGTGAAGGCTCCTCTTCTCTGCTCTGCTCAGTGAGCTTCTGCAGGAAGGAGGGCTGGGCTGGGTTGCCTCTCAGGCGGGAGGGGAATTCCCCGAGATGCACAAGTCAGCCGCCAGGCAGCCCCACAAGGCCCAGCTGAGGCCCCATCCCACCCCCTGGCAGCCCTGCTTTGTCAATTCCCCACCTGTCACCTGGCAAGCCAGCTGTCACTCTCCCTGGTATCCTGACCGGGAAGGACGCTGGAGGGAGTAGCTGGAAACTGGAGGAGGCCTTGCTGGGCAACCAGCCATCCCTGGGCTCTCCCAAGGACCTCCATTTCCTCTTTTGCCTCAGATGGGGGATTCCAGGCCTTGGAGCCCGGAAGACGCAGGCCCAAATGCCCAAGGCACATCCTCCTGCCCCATCCCTATCCCACCCCGTCCACAAATGCTGGTGGATTCTTCACAGGGAAGGAGGAGCTCACGTCCTCCCTCTGCACCTGGTCTTATTCGGAGGTGGACCGGCGTCTTGGCAGCCAATGGACCTGGAGCAGGCCCAGCTAGGCGCTCAACAGCTGGTGACCCTGAGTGCCTCCCTTTCCCATCCTGAGCCTCCATGATCCCTGCTGTGAAACAAGGACAGAGAGAGTCCGACCTGGCCTGCTTCCTGCGATGGCAATTAATGGATGGGCTTCCGATGACCTTGGAAACCATGGCCTATTCTACAAACCTGTGTAAGGGAAGCCTTCAAAGAATGTCCAGGAAAATTCAGGGGAAAGATCATGGGACATCTCAGAGAGTGTCTCTCAGAGCCTCAGTTCGTGGGCCCTTCAGATGCCTGGGGAGGAGCTGCCATGGGGCTGTGGGGAGGGGCTGGCATGGGGCTGTGGGGAGGGGCTGGCATGGGGCTGTGGGGAGGGGCTGCCATGGGGCTGTGGGGAGGGGCTGGCTTCTCTTTAGCATCCTGGATTCCCAGAGACGCTGCCTTCTTGTTTCCAGCCTGAATGATTCACTTCTGGTCTTCAGACATGAGAAAAGTGCAATGCCAATCAGATTCTGCTGGTTTGGGGGTCAAAGAGGTTTTTTAATTCTCAATGAGGAGGGTGTTCCTTCAATCTTGTGGTTGCTAGGGGACCGTCGGGTTGGTTCCAACTCAGTGTCCCTGGAAGAAAGCAGGGCCCTGTCCTCACAATCCTTCTGACCTTTGAGCCCATCATTGCCAATCCTGCTTGTATGTAGCGGGGGGAGGGGGTGTTCCTCTGTTTCACTGCTTGAGCTCGCATGCCGTACTCCATTCTGCCAGCAAAGGTGACAGACCACTGAGGGGACACAGGAGTCCCTCAGTGAGGCGCTCACCTTCTCACCCAAAGGCTGTTGGTTCAGACCCTCCGGAGGGTACCTCACAGGCCTCAACCGCCCCATGGAGCAGTTCTAGTCTGCAGATGGGAGATCGCCATGACTCAGGACCCACTCAGCAGCAACCACCAACAAGGAGGCTCCAGGAGCAGACGAGGCTCTAGGAACAGACGTGTCTGAGTCTGAGTCTGCCGCCTGCCTCTCGGCACTGCACCATCTTCAGAGAGTAGCCCGCAGTCACCGAGCGACACTTTTAAATGGGAACTAGTGACTAACTCCATGCCTCCACCATGCTTGTCTTATTTGAGAGGCTCAGGGGGGCCTGGGCTGCCACCTTGGACAACACAGATGCAGCACTTTCTCAGCCTCGCAGAACATTCTATGGGACCGCACTGCTCTGGGAGCTGTGGCCAAAGGGATAGACCATCGCCACCCAGTGTGGCAGGGATGGACCTTGATAGGAACATCCCAGGGGATGCTGGAGATTCTGGACAAGGGTATCTGGTCAACATCTGGAAGACCCTGAAGTCTACCTCTCAGCTGAGAGGAAGAAAACCTACAAAGAAATGTGTTTCCCAGCAAAGGGAAGAAAACCTTCAGAAGAGAGAGTCCATTCCAAGAATTAAAAAAGTGTCCACTCTGGGGGAAACATGGGACCGGAGGTGGGGCTGGAAAGGAATCAAGACCAGGTTCCCAGGGGCCACCTCAGCCCTGCAAAAGGGTGGGCATGTTCAGTGCCTGTCACCTCCCTCAGGCACTTATGTGTCCCTGGATTGGGATGACCTGGGAGTGCTAGGGAGACCACCTGGCCCCATGGCCTCACTTCACCCAAGTCAATACCCAGCGGGGATGTGGCTTCTCAAGTGAATAAGCATAGGGACTTCTGACTGAGCTCTGAGCCTCGGTCACAGTGGTCACTGTCCAAGCGCTCTGGAGCCACGGGCGGCATTTAACTTATCAGGCTGCACGGATATTTCCACCTTCGCCAAAGTCCTGCTGGGCAAATGGAGCACACTCGGAGCACAGCATGCCCCCCTTCCCTCCAGGATGACTCAAAGCTCTCCTGCACAGCTGGCACACTCCCCTCTCCCCTCTCACTTCCAAGACCCAGAGCTGCCCTCCGCTCCTCTCTCCTCCCCAACAGCCCAGAAATAAGCATTGGGAAAGGAGACAGGACTCTGGTCAAGGAAGGAGACCTGTCTCTGGCTTCCTTTGGGAAGCCTCTTAGCTCCTGGTACCGCTCCCTTAGTCTGCCAGTCTCCAGGGAGGCATAGAGCTATTCCTTCCTTGAGGAAGTTCAGTTTCAGAGGCTTCACCAGCTGATTGGACACTTCAGCCGCGATGTTCCAGCATCACCGTGGTCTTTTGAAGCATTTTCTCTTAACACAGAGGTCATGAGCATCACGGACCCTCTGTGAGTTCAGGGCGCCTGGCTTGGACTGGCTCCTGCCCAAACTTTAAACTCACTGTCATGAAGCCGGTTCCTGCTCATACATGGTGGAGGGACCTAGAAGGATTAAGGAGATTCAAGAAGTTAGACCAACTGGATCTGGGATCTCCAGTCCAGAGCACATGGTTCGCATATCCTGGGAGATTAGCTCTGGTGTTTGGCTTTCCCCAGTGAAGATGTCAAGAGCCATCAATCAGCTTCATCCGCTTTCTTTTCTCCTCTTCCCACTTCTAGCTATGGACCCTCTGCAGTGGCCTTCCTGCCCAGGCCAGCTGATAGACACTAAGAAATAAATACCACTGTGCTGATACTCATAGGAGTTCAGGATGACTGACTTCAATTTATAGATTGGCAAAAATATTCATATTCCACGGACTGCCAGAAGGACAAGGACATCTGTGTTGGGACAAGTACAACCAGGATGTTCCTTAGAAATGAGAATGGTGAGACTTTGTCTCACTGGATTAGTCCAGGTAGACTAGAGAAACAAATCCAGAGACACTCAGGTGTGTGCAATAGGGGACTTTATATCAAAGAGCTCCATAATTGTTTATTAAGACAACATACCAGCCCAGATCAAGTCCATAAGTCTGATATTAGCTCATATATCCAATATCAATCTATAAACTCCTCTCCAGACTCACACAACACCTGCAATGACGCTGAATGCAGGAAGAACACAGGCCAGTAGGTGCAAAGGCTAGTGGATCCAGTAGCGGTGGAAGCATCTCAGTGCTGGCGTGGATCTCCACGTGGCTCCTCCAGCTGCAGGGCTTTGGCTTTGGCTCCATCCGTGCAGCTTCATGTGGCTTGTTAACGGGAATGTGTAGCAGAGAAAGTAGGTCTGGCCTCCAGTGAGCTCTTGATCTCCTTCGTGCCTCCAGATCAGGAGACCCTCAAGCTGCAACCTGATGAGGTCATCAAGCTCCACCCCTTTGCAAGTTGAAAGGAGTTTATGTAGCTGCCGCACTCACTTTGGACCTGCTAGCAATAAGGACCAGTCCCTGGGGAAAGACACCCTGCTTATAAAGTAAGGCCAGACAAAAAGAGACCCCCCTTGCACCCAATGAGACGGGTTGGCACAGTGCAGGCAACAGTGAGCTCAAACACAACGAGTGCAAGGGTGGTGCAGGGCTGGGCCACGTTTCTCTGCATTGTACATCAGGGTGTATGAGTCAGACAGATGCTGTGGCACCCCGTAACCACCTCCACCACCTCTGTGGGACCCTAGACAAGTGCCTCCCCCTCTTCGATCCACAGCTTCTTCTTCTGTCATCAGAAGAGAATGGAATAGATGATCACCGAGGGACCTTTCATTCTGATCCTGTAAGAAAGTCTAAAAGTTCAGAGGAAGAAGAAATCAAGGTGGTCAGGAAATAATACTAATAGTTCATTTTTAAAGTTTATTTTGTGCAGGCACCAAGCTAAGTGCTCTTCAGCACACTATCTCACAGTCCTCATAAGAACCCTATATGACTGATAATGCCTTTTAACAGATGAGGACACTGAGGGTCATAGTGGGTTAAACCAATGGCTAAAAAATGGTTCAGCTTGTGTTCAAATTCAGGCAATGCCTCTGATGCTTACCTGGATGAGATCAGACCCATGTGGGATGTCAAAAAAAGGAATGAAATTTGGACATGCCCAGGAAACTCCCAAAGGACCACTTCTTCAATTCTCAATTATCCCCTCCCTTGCCCTCAACCCTTGTATGCCAGTACTTCTGGAATGCTGTTGATGTTGCAGGATACGCATTAGCCACTCATGGTTTTTTTCCGTGAATGAATGAATTGAACTCTGAGACTTTCTTGAATCACTCATTCTACTGACAGTTTCTCCATACTCTGGTTCCCCTTCAGATGGTACACGTAAATCTTTTGCCTTTTACTAAGATTTCCAGGGAGAGAAATCACTCTTTTGTAGAGGAATATCAATGAAGGTTGAACAACACAAAGAGTATGATCAATGGCACTGAATTATATGTGTAGAAGTTTTTGAATTGGAGAATATTTTGTTGTGATATTTTTGCCAAAATTTTTAATTACACGAGTAATAATCCAAGGAATAAGAAAGTATTCTAAGACGGACAAACATCGTACAACTCATCTTGATAGAACTGAACTCTTGAATCATGTGCCAAGTGGATGAAATGCCAATAAAACTGTTAAAAAGAAAAGAAACAGGGGCTGAGCCCTGGTGGCGTAGTGGTTGTGTGCGGGACTGCGGCCCACTGGGATGGAGGTTCAGTTCCGGCTCCCAGGAGCAAAGGCTGGGCCTCCTACTCCCACCACCTGAGGGCAGTGATGCCTTAAAAATAAAAAATAAAAAATAAACCAACAACAAAAAAGAAAAGAAAAGAAACAGTAGTCACACACACAGAGAAAGTTTCTCAAGGGCAAGAACTCTTTACTCCGGTAGGACCACACTCTAGGACACTGCAGGGCTTCTCTGTAGACCTAAGACATTAGACTCTCTGGTGGGTCTCTGGGTGACCTGGTGTAGAGTTTGGGCAACTCCAGCTCCCCGGGTTGGATTCTCCACCTGCAAATGGAGAACTGCCTGCTTACATTTAGGAAACCAAAGAGAACTCGCCGTGATGACTCAGAGGGAGGTACTGAGTGTGCTCGTACTTTCCAAGGCACTGAGACGTCAGGTTCACGACTTGTGCAAAGCCCCACTCAGTCTAGTAACCTTTTCATCTAAACATTGAGGCTGGCAGCTAGAAGAGGTCACCGAAACACGAGTTTCCCACGTTCACTGGCTCAACAACCCACCCAGAGACAAGCATCTCCTGCCTATTGGCTGGTGGTCACCTACAGTCTGCTGACATACTTGTGATGATGGGGGTCTCGCTACCACGCTGTGGGCCCATTGTATTGTCAGTCAGCTCTCGTGTACATAAAGCTCAGACTTGCCTCGTTTTGATGGTTGCCCTTTGTTCCTAAGACAAATTTCTATGAGGGCCTGAGCAGTCTGGGACCTACTCATCAGCCCTCCCCAACTCTACTCCAGCCACAACTGCCAGCTTTCTGTTCCCAGCTCTTTACTACCGCAGGGCCTTTACACATGCCTCAGTCTTTGGCTGTAATGTTCTCTCCTCTTTTTTTTTTTTTTAGCTTTTTTTTTTGGCGGGGGGCGGGGGGCGGGTAGGCATCACTGCTCTCCGGTGGTGGGAGTAGGAGGCCCAGCCCCACTGCTGGAACTGAACCTCTGTCCCAGTGGGCCGCAGTCCCGCACACAACCACTACGCCACCGGGGCTCAGCCCAACTTTCTCTCCTCTTTAGCATTTCACTTACCCAGCGATTACTCAGCTTTCCTGCCTCAACTGAACTGTACCTTCTTGGGAAAGCTTTTCTGGCCACGCTGTGATAGTTACACAAGTTCCTGTCACATTGATGTTGTATAAAAGTGCAGGAGTGGTATTCAACCTGTCAGTCAGGTCACAGTCTGATGGTGCCTCCTTGTGGGTGTGGCCTTCTCATAAGGAGGGCCCTGGGAACCTCCCCTTTTCTCTCTGCTTTCACCTATCTGACCTGGATTGCTGCCAGAGCCCTGGAGATGTTACCACTGTCATTGGATCCACAAGACTTTGTAGCTACTGGCCTGTGAGCATCCTATATTGTGCATCTTTGTTGGTGGCTACGTGAATCTGAAGAGGGACTTATGGACTAGTATCAGAGTTTTAGACTTAAGTTAGACTGGGCTGGGATATACAATTGATATACAATTACTTCTTGATATAAAGCTCTCTCTTATACATATATGAGCTTGTTTCTTTGGTCAACCAGGCATAACACACACACACACACACACACACACACACACACACACACACACATACCCCTATGGCTCCTCTCCAGACTCTTAACAGGCCCCTTGTTCTGCATTTGCAAGGCCTTTTCCTCTTCCCTCTCACAACCACTGCAGTAAAATAATGAGAGCTACAGCTGGCTGAGTGTCTGACTCTCCTGTTGGAGCAGTGCTTCTCAACCAGGCCCTTCCTCCCAACCCACCCCACCCCACCCTCAGGGGACATTCCATTTGACCTTGGATTTCACCCCCACCCCCACACATACTGCCACATCTTTTTGTTAACCTCGGAGGGTTAGTGCTAACAGCATGGCATAAGAGAGTCAAAGGCTGCTGCACACATGTGTGTCTCCCTGCAACAAAGACTCCTCTGACTTCAAACATTAACAGTTCCAAATTTGAAAATATCCAGGCTGGAGTATAAGCCCAGCATGTTTCCTTTTTGACCACTATGCATTGTTGGCTACGTGTTAGATGAAAAACGGTGAGTTCAATGCCACCAGCCACTGGCAGGGGTTTGGCGTGGGTTTGGGGTGTCTTCTCAATGCCTGCCATACCGTAGGCACTTGGCAAAAGCTTATGGAAGGAAATTAGCGAGGAACGAAGACAATGGGTTCTTGGATGACGTATTAGAACCACATCGAGTGTGGCTGAAGTCTCGAGCCCCTGAAGTTGGGGAGAGTAGAGGACTGAGGGGACTGGAGCAGAGATGGAGCTGGGAAAAGATGGAGTGTGAATCAGAGGAGCTCTCAGTACTGGGGTGAGCTGTTCTTTTGCCTTCATTCTGTAATACGGAGGCCTGGAAGGCTTTATTTCCACGAACAAGATATTTTTGGAGCTGAGACTTCTCTGTCCAGCAGGTGCCCTCCTAAGATGATCAGGATGGTGAGAAGGATGTGTGGAGAAAGGAAACAGAGTCACCTCTCAGCTCCCCCAAGAGTCCTTCTTGTTGCTTTGATCTACCTTGGACAACCCTACAGACCATGGTCTGCAGAGCTGGGAAGCACATTTTGCAGACTCTGAATAAAATGGATAGGTGTTTTCAAAGCACCGAATCGACACGATTCTTCTGGCTGTCAAGTCCACTCCTGTTTCTAACCCAGTGAGGTCTTGGGCAGTAATTTCTTCTCTGTCCCTCATTTCCATGTGTCAACACTGTCCATGTCTTAATACTGGGAGTAACTGCTATGGTAATCCTTTCTTTTAGAAGAATTAAGACAAGGAGCCAAGGAGCCAAGGAGTTGGAGATTCAAGATGTCTACCTCTTCCAAGATGCTATTCAACTCCATATCCTCCTGGTCCCCGCTCCTCCTGTGAGCATTGTCCCTCACGCGCTGGGTCGTGCAATTTGCTGCAGGGCCATCCTGCATGCATGAGAAATGCAGAGAACTTTGAGGAAATGCCCCCCGGGGTCATGGGTGCTGTTCAAACAGAAGCAAGCCAAATGCAGGATTCGGAGTCAGAAGGCAAAATGTCATAGCGGCCCTTCTTGCTGCTACCAAAGCTCAGTGAGGACATAGAGGTTCAGGCATGACAGGTGATGATGTGTCCGCCCTGTACAGGGGGACCAGCATATGTACCCCATCCGCTTTGAGCCACACCCTATCCTAGTCTTAAAGACACCCCCCCCCCCCAGGAAACAAAGAGTGTGACATGGCTCACATCCTCTGTAGGTCTAAAGATGCTGTCCAGGAATGATCTTACTAAAGTAACGTCTTAATCCCACTCTAATCCTGCCCATTAGAATAGTAGGGCATCCCCTCCAAATTGGGAGGATGGTCATGGATTCCAGATTTAGATAACTACCTCTATTTTTTCATAGATTCCAGAATTATGATACATCACATGGGGAATTTATAAAGTGACCAGACATCCCGCTTTTTCACAATTCAACCACATCCCGCGGCATTTTAAAATTAAAATACATATATTACAATACTATTTTTGTCTTCTATGAAAATTTTTGTTGCTCCAGACCAAATTTTTTTTTTCAGATGAGATTTTTAATCAAGAGCTCCCTACCCCCGCTTCCCAATCAATGGTGTCCCACTTGAAATCTGGTCGCTTTAGACTAGAAGGGCCATAGTAATTGACTAGAATTCAGCTGTGTGTGTAAAAAAGGTGCCATTAGGGCCATTTCATCAATAGGGGTTCCTGTGCTGCCCAGTGGTATCACGAGATCCACATGCTCTTGGATGGGGCCTCACAGAGCTTGTGCATTGGGATCCCCTGGGACACCTTTCACTACCGTAGAAGTGTAGGCCCTGGCCCGGCCCTATTAAATGACCACCGGGGGTGTGGCCTGGCCAGGTGATTCAGTGGGGCCAAGTGGTGAGCACTGCAGGAGAGGCAGGTGGTCCTGATGCTGGTGGTGTGGGACCTTGGTGTTCATGAGTCGCTGTGGGTCCTGGCCTCGTTATTCTTTTGGGTCCCGGAAAGGGGTTTTCTCAGCTCCAGAGGCAGAGAGCGTGCGGGTGACAGATCTCCAGACTCTGCGGAAAAGAGACTTCAAAGGACTTCTTGTGGGTCCCTGAACATTGACTGGGAGATGTGAAAGGAAAACTGAAAGTAAGCGCCCATGAGGTGATGAGGGATGTACACTTGGACCTCTCTGCCCCAGCCCGCTGCCTTCGGGCGATTCTGACCCATGGTGACCCTGTGTGAGGTTCCCACAAAGCAGACCGCCCATCTTTCTCCCACAGTGCGGCTGGGTCTGGACAGCCCGCCTTCCAGCTCCAGCAGGCCCTTGTCAAACCCACAGCGCCACCAGGCCTCCCCAGCAGCATCCGAAAAGTGGAATTCAGGGAAGCATGTCGAAATCTTGTGCTTTCCAAGGAAACAGACCCAGGGCTGTGTGTGGCAAGACTCTTGTCAAAGGAAGAGGCTCCCAGGGCAAATGACGCAAGGCTGTGAGGTCCAAAGAAGCGAGTCCTGTCCTGAGCCCCTCCGAGCGGGAACAAAGCTTACCGCTGACCTTGACCAGCCCCCTCCCGGAACAGGAGG